>JABCMJ010005323.1:0-10556 GCA_014822125.1 Arbutus unedo | reverse complement strand
ATCTCAATTATTAGTATTTGAATCTCATTTAATTTTGGTATAAAATCATCAAATAAATCTATGAACAAACGTCTCCAATTCCAACATATATATGAGTGTTCATGAAGACATGGAAGAAGACTAATGCATTATTGTTTTTAGGTATAATAGTGCTCCGAGAAGCACTACTGTGAATTAAGTGGGGAGTGATAAGTCACCATTAAAGAAAAGCAATGGCTACCAATTATTTAAACATAATTGGATGTCAATGAGTATTGAATTTGACTTAAATTTTGATATGACCATTTTATTCGTTTTTTTGAATTTTTTTTGTTAAATTGCTATTAAATTCTAAAAATTAATTATTTATCTTAACGACAAAAATTTTAAAATTGATCGAGCTCTAAAACAATTCATTAAAGATGAACAAAGTAGTCTATGTTTTTTATATTTTCTGATTTTTATGTCCGATAGGACTGGTTAATTCAAAAAAATAACAAGAAATCAAATAAAAATCACTAAATATCAATAATAATGACTGTTTTTTTATTGAAAATATTAGTAGAGGCCAAAATTAGCCTGAGAGCCATTGCAAATTCAAAAAAGGAAATTCTAAGGCTACTTTTCATTAGGTATATTATTATTATTATTTTTATTGAAAAAATGGAACATTAAAAGATGCTCATTTTCTAGAAGCTTCAAAGTGAATCGGCAGTTTGATGCCATTATGGCATCGTAAGGTGACTTTGTTGCCAGCCAGAGTTTCTAGTCGACGATCAAACTCAGTTGATTTCTTTTTAATTTTGTTTTTTTTTGTTATTTAAGATAGATGAATCAATGAAACTTTGATTCCCCGTGATCAATTTCTAAAAGATCCTATTAATGATTGAACAATCAAAGTGCGTTTGCCGTGAAATTAGTGTATCAAATGTGATTAAATATAAGTATGTTGACAAAGTACTATAAAAAAGGAGAATGTATCTTTGCATAAAAAACTTGACTTCACCCCCAAAATTACACACGATTACATAGCGAGATTAACTCAAGTCTACATGTTATTACATTCATAAGTATATGACAACTTTTCATTAGTATATCGAAAGTAGCCTCGGGATATTCTTCCCTTATTTTTCTTTTTTCATCTCCAACCTAGATCTCGCAAGAAATTTCACAACTAAATTAGAATTTACTAAAAAAAAACCAGTGACAAAGAGCAAGAAATAAGGGCCGGTTTGTTCGAGGAATAGGGAGAATGTGATTAAGATATAAAATTTTAAGAATCCCTTTGAAGATTATATCCTGGAGGGAGGAGGTGTAAGGATCCAAAAAAATTTAATTCAATGAAAGAAAAAATTTTAACTTTATTTTTAATCTTTCGAAATTGACTATGCATTTATGTTGATTGCACAATTTTAATTTTTTTATGGATGCATGAATATTATTGAGCTTGCATAATTGTGTATATATTATTTTTTATACATTTTAGTTTAATCCAAATTCAACCATCCCAATTTCCCTTTGTTAGGCCCAAACCCAATTGTAAACCAAACCCACTTTTCATTGAGCCCGGCCCATTGGTCCACTTCATTTGATTGATTGTGTTAGGTTTCAAACACATAGGATAATTCTTTATGAATCATTATCACTTTCACATGTTGGTATATTAAACATGTGCTTATGTCTTATAAAATCTGAGAATATCTTTCAAAACAGAAATCATAATTTCTTGTGAAAACCACCTTGTCCTTATCCTCTTCTCTCCAATGGCTGAGGTTCTTGGAATATTTTTGAAGTACTTGCACTCCGCCTTTGTAGTCATGGCTAAGTTCATCTTCACACTTCATTCCCATGTGTAAACATGTGCAAGCCATGGTTGCTCCCACCCTTGTTTCCCTATATATATATATATATAGCCTTCTCAACAGAATTTTTGGCACCACACATTGTGTAAACGCTCCGATTTCTTTTAAATTCTTTAAACTCAATTTATCTGTCAAAATATTTATGTAAAGGATTCTCATTTATTTATAACCAAAGTAAAAATGTTAAATGTAGCAGTAAAGTTTGAACAAAAAAAGACTAAAATATCCTTGTTGGGTTTACATATGAATTTAACATAAAAACTAAGCAAAATAAATCTAAGGGTAGAGAAGCCATGTCAAAGTCTCCCCGTCGATCGCCTTTGGCTCGACCTACTCCACTGAGTTTTCAATCTGCACATCTACGTCTGACATGAAACACTAGGGGCAACTCTCTATGTTAATTTACTCTTAAACCATTTCCCCATATACTCACAAAGCAACTCTCTATGTTAATATACTACCAAATCTAGCAAATTACTCATGTCTACTATACTATCAATAACATTAAATCCATATTAGGATTCTACATCAGTTATTATTCATGCTATTATCATGTTGCATTGTATAATTTTTTCTTTAGTAAATGTCAGTCATTAGATCGAAATAATCTTAGTTGCTGTGAAAATATATTTAGAGAGCCCAATGTCGTTGTGTATTGTAAGATTGGTCCGGACCACGCAAATATTCATAGGTGTTCAAAAAATACGTATGTAGATGAGCACTAATTTGCATTTTTATTACTTTTTTGAAAGTTATGAGGTCAATAAATGCTAGTTAATATTTTTTTTAATTATTTTTTGCAGTGGATCTCCAATTGTTAAATTAAAATGTTCTCAACCGTTATTATGAAAATGTATTTTAAGAGGGCCCATACAGATCTCCAAAAAACTTACAAACGTAGATATATTATGCAAACGAAACATAATATAACGAACAACATGGACGAAATAGTTAATCAGCTTCTAAGAAATTCCCAAGGTCCTGTTCCAGTCCCTATCCTGGAAAAGTGCACAAAGTACAAAATCTGCAATTAGAAACTGGTTTCATAACTGAAGAGATGATATATAGGCTCCGGGAATGAGAACTGCGGTACACTGTGCTAAAACGATATCGTTCGGAAATTGTCCAAATAGTTGTGTAATTTTTTAGCAATTGTCGAAGCCTCGGCTCCTATTGAAGTGATGTTCGGATCTTGAATTTTTAATCTATACTAATAGAAATGGGCTATCCTTTGTTGGTGTGAATTTCAAAATGAAGTTTAAGCACGTTTTTACTTTTCAAATAACACTTAAAAACTTTCTTTCATTCTAATAACATAGGGATATTTACGTAAAAAAATTGTTCCTAAAAAACTGTTACAACAACTGTTCCCTAAAACTACTAACAAAAAAATTACTTGAGAAAAAAAAATGCTGTGATAATTAAAAAAATTATCAACCGTAGTTGTATGCGCATTGTGTTTGTACGCACATCGTGTGTGCCACAAACGCTAATATAAAGAAAAGAAACGGGTAAAGATAGGGAAGTGAATGGACATAATATGTTTGATTTTTATGATTCACAGTCCTTTTTGTTTCAGCTATAAATTCCCATTGTAAAATGTCATATTCATGGACAAAAAAAATACCAAATCAATAGAGATAAGCGTTAAAATTGCATTGTACGAGGAAAACGTAAACATTGCCATTTTATGCGGGCTGTACTTGTTCGACACATAGAGCCTTTCTGTTTTGTTACCGAGTATTTAATTCTGTCAACAATAAATAGGAAGTATGCACCATGCTGAAAAGTGTCTAATAGTGCTTGAGACTTTCCAATAACTCAATTTTCTCCCATGAACTATTTGCGTCAATGGATTAGTTTGATCCAAAACTTGAGATAATGGGTGTAAGTCATTTTTTTTGGTTCCCATTGGGTTTACCTTTCTCACAGGTCGATCCCAAAATATCCAAATCTTGGTACCTAATGCCCCGTAGACAGTTCAAACTGGATAGGAATAATAATCACTCTAAACTGTTTCGAAAAAATCAGTTGTCAATTGTCCTATTGTAAATTTTAAGGAGAAAATTATTTTGTTAAAAGAAGTAACTGCTAGTTTACTATTGGTGCAAGTCTTGTAACCATTAGAAGCTCACTCAAGTGGCCGGCCTATTGGTGTTCTTCTTTTGTCCATTTCGTGAATATGAGATTTTCCCTTCCTTTTCGTTTATGCTACAAATTCAAGATCCAAACACGGCCTAAAGTGTTGTGAAGGACGATTACCTCCAAAAACCAACAAGTGCTCTGAGAGTCATGTAGATGGTGAGGGCAACCCATATTCCAATGAATCCATGAGTGGGGGAAAGGGTGAACAGAAGTACGATACTGGCTATAGACACCACAACCTGAACAAAGAAGAACATTTACATTTAGGAAATTTATACTACCACCAAAAGTAGTTATGATGCCACACAAATTTATTGCAGTTTATGTCAAAATGACTCTTCTATCCATGTTAATTTTGTCTATTTTCAATGATTCGGATATGAGAATCCGGGTGGTCGTGTTGAACCCTGAATCGTTTGCTACACATATCTTCGTTGGATACGCGTAACATAGACTTATAAAAAGGACCGCATATCTTGCGTTTGGTTGAAAATTTTGTAGCCAAGATTGAAGCGAGACAAAATGTTCCTATACGATATGTGGAAAACGTTGTATTATCAATCCCTCACTATTAGACTATCTTTTCACTATAATCTAGTCAAACAAATGGGGTCTAAGTGAACTGTAGAGCCCATCTAGCATGGTAGTCTTTTGAGCAAAATATGGAGCGTTAGACCTATCACATTCTGATAAGCCATTTGCATTCAGAAAGTTTGAAGACATTAGGAAATGCTTTCAAGGTGAGCAAAGTATGGAGAAGCTGAGTTTAGGATTACCATAGAGTAGGCAGAATATGCAAAATCAGATGCCCCAAAATTGACTCCGTCGAAAACAAAGGCCAACGCATTGATTGGTTGAGTAGCTGCTACAAACTGGAAAAGTGAAGGAAAAACTACATCAAATTCAAGGTTAGTACAACGCCGTAAAACTGATGGTTTTGTTATTTCCTGTTCTAAGAAAAGAAGAAATACCGGTAAGCCAATACTGATGAGGTGGAGGACGTTGACGTCTTTTGTAAATACTCTGCCCCCAAACTGCAATCCTACTCCAAGAACAAGGGCTAGCACAAAACCAAGGACCAATCCTAACTACAGTATTGATGGTAAATGACTTTTAGAAAGAAAATTGTAGCAGATTAAAATGTTTGATAGTTGTGTCAAGGATATTCAAGGTACCTGCAATACACGGGATACAGTTGCTATAGCATGGTCGTAGTCTTTTCTAGCAAATGCGCTTGCAAGTATTGCCTGAGAAAAAGGTGAAATGTTGAGTGAATGAGTTTGTAGACAAGTAGATGCAATGAAAGATCGAAAAACAAACAAATCCTATGTTATAAAGAACCTTAAAACATGAAGTATCATCTTGGGTTCGAACCAAAAACAATGTCTAGATTAATAGCAGATAGACAAATGCAGATCTTATCTTTGTTTTTCCTTTCCCACAAGGTAAGGTGCTAGCAAGTTAGATTATACAGGGTCAATGCTATGACATTAGCTCGAACCCACAACCCTTATCCAATTAAGCTTGAACTTGGCAACAAATAGATGATATTACATACATTCATGTCATTAAATGTATCATACATTGAACTTGGAACTTGAAGAAGGGAAAGTAAAGAGGTGTGACATTTTCAAATACTCGTATGAACATTACAAATGGTTTGGAGGTTAAGGATTCAAATCAAGAGGTGTGACCTTAGGCTTTAAACAAAGAGATGTGACCACTAGTCACAAGTCACAAGTCCTCTATGCCTATGTCAAGGCAAGGGGAATGATCTTTGGATTATGATTTCTCACTTTTGTTCCTACAACCATTAGACTTCCAACCCTCTCACTTTTGAGACTTGGTAGACTCAAAATTCAAAAGGGCTCCGTGTCTAATTTTGTTAGTCCAAAAGCAAGGATATAGAAGGTGAGATCCTGGGCTTCATTATATCTTGAAGGCGGTTCGCTTCTAACTCAATGCATACGATATTCTTGTCGTTCCTACACCTTCGAAAGACAAAAAGAAGGAAAGCACCCATATCCCAATTGTTGGGATTCCTCTTCTCATTCGCCATTAGTGATGGTTCGTGGAAATGTCGTAACATGCTTAGGCGGACTAGCCCAAATGGTCAGTATAATCTTCTGTTTGCTTGCTTTGTCGTCGTGAAATAATCTTGTGTTAATACACGCATCTGGACAAAAAAAAATTCATCAATACCAGTGCCTACCATATTTGCTACTAATCCACTAGGTAAAAAGAGAGATGATAGTACTAATGTAACTGAAACTAACAAAGAAAGAGAGCAAGTAAAAACGGGAAGAAAAAGAAAGGAAATCGAGAAAGAAGATAATATTCCATTTGTTTACTGGTGGAAAAAAAAAATCATCTTTGTGGTGTTTGGATTAGGAGAACTTCACACCTGCCCAGCAACTGCCAATCCATCAGCAAGCAGAGAAGTTGTTAGCCACAATTGCAAACAGACCTGAAATGCGGCCATTGATGTTGATCCAAGACGTGCAGCCATTGAAGCCGCTAGAGTAACACAGATTGTCACCGCTATTACCCTCATTAGCAAATGAAAACCTGAAATCCATTAGCAGATCTAGCAGCAGATTAGCGATGCTTGAAACTAAATTGTTCAACTAGTATATTACAGAACAATAATGGTAATTTCTATGTTCTGATTGTTTTTTTTTTTTGTGTTCAGGCTACCTAGCACGCAACCCTTCTCCTATCTCTAGGCTTAGGGCCGTTTGCATGTAAGATAGGACTCTAAGGCGGATTTGTGTAACAAGCACATTAATGTCGATATAATGGGGCCGATAGGAGTTACATAAACGATGATAAGGAAGTTGAATAAATGGATAAAGTACATATAGAAGGAAAAGCTACTGAGACAAAATCTCACCATTGTGAAGAAATCTTCCGAGTTGCAGATATTTGATACTAGGAGGTATAAGATCAACTTGTAGCCATAATCTCCAGAAAAGTATAAGAGAAATGAGGTACCTATAAGAGAAATTCTAATGTGAAACAATGTCACAATATATATCTGGACAAAATTGAAATATTTGCAAAGCAATTGACTAAACTTACTGAGATATTACATGTGCAATGGCTGCACCACGGACGCCCAGACGGAAATAAAAAATAAATATCGGATCCAAGATTATATTCGTCAAATCTCCTGCCACTATATTAGAAAAACTAAAATATAAGTTCCTAGAACTTATGCTCAAAATACTTAAAATTGCAAAAAGTAGCAACATTGTGATGCATACTGATGGCATATAAAGGGGTTTTTGTATCCTTAAAACCGCGAAATACTCCTTGCATTGCCAAGGAAAGAAGAACTGCCGGAGCACCAAGAGACCTTAATGTCAAGTATTGATGTGCTGGTTGTAACATAGGGGAATCCTGGATAAGAAAATACTCCTACTGTTAATCACCATCACAAATAGAAGTAAAGCATGGAAGTAAACATTTAGGCCGCATTTGGATCATAGTAGGAAAATATTAGGAAGACTTAATAAACATATTGAGCTTCTCCACGGATGATAGAACTTGTCACACATTTATTCCTTCTTACCTATGTACAAAACTACTATATAAGCTTGGGAAGCCTCTCATTCATTGCCAATTGGTTTCAAGTAGATGCTTTAACAATGAATCAATGATCTAAAAACAATCAAATTTTGGTACTTACAGATTTGGCTCCCATGATGTTTAAGATTGGTTTTGCTGCAAATATTAAAAAAAAGGCTTGGATGAGGCCTAGGATGCTCCCAATAATTAGTGCTGATGAAGCTGATGGAATTTTCCTTTTCACATGTCTAGATTTAACTATATCTTTGCTCCTTGCAACTGGTTCTGACTTGTATATACTCCCTATAGAATTTGATGGAGAACATTCAGGTCCTATTCAGTTGCCAGGAAAGGAAAAGAAATTATGAGAATGTCTAACTTTTCTACATCATATATATGTGTTTAGTTAATAGGAAAATTCTGAGTCTTACGTCTTGACCTTTTCCACTAGGATGAGTTTTCCCTCAAAATGCATCCTTCAAAAAATACAAGATTCTGCAAGAAACTGGTTTTCCACTTTATTTTATGTGGAAAATAATTTCCTTTCTGATTCCTTTATTTTGCATGAAAATATTTTCTCGGGAACAACTTTCTTGCATTAGTTTCATGACTAATGAACAGAGCCATGAAAGGTAATTGTCAAGGAAATGGTATAATAAGTGCACGAATTTGTGAAGGGAAAAGAAAACGAAGAAGAATTTTCCACTTCCTTTTCTTGTCCCTCCAAAACTCCAACCCAGACGAACCCTTAGTTAACCTCATGGAGAATGAACTTTTTCTTGCTGCAAATAACTTGGAATGAAATCTGAATGGTACCAATGGAACCTCGTACGTACCGGTTTGAGCAATTGACTTTTTGTCCTCACTATTTACAACTGAACCAATATCTATATTTTCAATGACTTGTGTGTTAGCAGAACTCGATTGTGCAGTAGTATCTTCCTTTTTGCCCTCATTATTTATAGCTGAACCAATATCTATGTTTTCAATGTCTTGTGTGTCAGCCAAACTCAATGTTGCAGTAGTATCTTCCTTTTTGTCCTCACTATTTACTGTTGAACCAATATCTACGTTTTCAATGTCTTGTGTGTCAACAGAACTCAATGTTGCAGTAGTATCTTCCTTCTTGTCCCCACTATTTACTGCTGAACCAATATCTATGTTTCCAATGTCTTGTGTGCCAGCAGTACTCAATACTGCAGTAGTATCTTCCTCTGCAACAAAAGAAGTCGTGATGCTAACGAGTGGAAAAATTGCAATCCTTGACACTTGATTGAACACAGCAATTGAAACTCCCACAGCAGCAAGTTCCACTGGACCTGTTTCATGTAGTGATGGAAAATATTGAACTTTGGAGAACTATAACTTCATAGGACCATATATAGATCAACCATCAACAGAAAAATTAAATCCAAAGGGCCAGAAACAATTGAAAACAAAAGTTTTAATGCAGAAATGTTAAGCAAAATAATGCGCTGGTGGTGTCTTTGAAATAATATCGCACCACAATTTGTTGGAGACGTAAATGAGATTCTCGCGAGCTAAGAAGCATGGATACGGATACGGACACGGGATACGAATACGACACAACTATTGGGATGGTTCAAATTCCCAACGAAATTCATTAGGACGGTTCGCGATCCCAATGGGTTAGTTTATACTAATGTTATATTTTCCTAGGTGTTCTCTTTGGAAAGCTATAATGGTCTTTTTTCAAGGCTTGGAGAATTGATATTCTTGGAAGCATACTCTATGTTTCTATATATAGCCATTGCCATGTATGCTTTGAGAGCAACTTTTGAGTGCCAAAGGTGAGAGCAAGTGTCAAGTCTAGGCTTGGTGAGATCGAGTTCTTATATGAGTGAGTGTATAAGGATTTGGGTGTGGGTCTTTCATACTCAAGTGTACTTGTACAAATTTATTCTCATAGTGATAGAATGGAATCTTTTCTGTGGAGTAGGCGTGTTATGGCCGAACCACGTAAATCTTGTGTATCTCTCTTTATTTTATTTTCATCATACTTCCATTGGTTGTAATTATGGTTGTGTTTAAATCTCAGTGTTTGGGTGCTTCCGCAACATTGGTATCAGAGCCGGCTCAGTTCTTGATCATTTTTTTCCAGATTCAATTTTTCGTTACATTCACAATGAAGGCAAAAATCAACTCTCAATTTTCTATCGAGCAGTTTAATGGAAGCTATAGCTTTACTCTATTCAATAGGGCTTGGCTAGGGCGTTGAAGGGAAAGGATGCAAAATCGGAGACAATGAAAGATGATGATTGGGAGGATTTGAAGTCAAAATATGTGAGCATGATTCGGCCCTGTATTGCTGATGGTATTATCAACAATGTCATGGATGAGGATTCGGCATCGGTCTTGTGAAAGAAGTTGGAACAACTCTATCTTCCCAACGTTGTCGGGTGTGCATGATGTGTCTCATGTATCGATGATCGAGGAAGTATGAGCCGAAATCCGTCGCATGTACTTGGATGATCTAAACTGGAGTTAGAAGTCAATGCTTCGTATGGAGAAAAAACAATACATGTCTTTGATTTTCTTGAGTAAATGTTGAGGGTTAGACAATACCATTAGTGCAGGTGTCATGGAGCAACCAAGGTAGAGAAGAGTCGACTTGGGAAAGAGAAGACAAAGTTAGGGAGAGATACCTTCATTTGTTTACGAGTTAATTGTGTAATTTGGTTGAGCTCAATCATTGTGGACTTGATAGTCATGACCTTGTGATATTTTGATTCGGCATTGTCAATGCATGTAGCACATTAATACCCTTAGCCAATTTCATGGACTTGTTGAGTCATGACGGTAATATATTGTCTTGGCATTGTTAATACATGACTTGTGTTGACACGTTTATATAATTGCGAGGACTTGTTTAGTCCATTTTTTGGGGTATGCTATATGGGCATTGTTGAGATATGTTGTGTTCATATGATCTTTTAATTTCGAGGACGAAATTCCTCTAAGGAGGGGAGGATGTAAAAA
>JABCMJ010005320.1:223-28714 GCA_014822125.1 Arbutus unedo | reverse complement strand
CTTGACCGTCGCTTGTCCAAATCACCAGCATAATCTGAGTCCACATATCCTACCAAAAGCTGACCAATGTTTTGTTTTCTCTCGAACTTCAACCCAATATCCACAGTACCCTGTATGTACCGTAGAATCCACTTCACGGCTTGCCAGTGCCCTTTTCCTGGGTCGTGCATATATCTGCTCACCATACTCACTGCATGTGAAATGTCTGGCCTCGTGCAAACCATAGCATACATCAAAGCTCCCACTGCATTGGCATAGGGAATTTGAGTCATCTGCTTCCGTTCACATGTTTGGCATCCCTGTCAATACCGAATTTCTGCAACACTTGTTTCAAATACCGAGTCTGAGTCAAACAGACGGTGGCCCTTCTCGAATAAATGTTAATTTTATTACTAGAGATAAAGAAAGACGATATAAATTGGGTTCTCTGACTATCACAACTCCTCAATGAAATGACGGATTTGTAGTTGTTGAAGAAAGAAGGGAAGTACTAGCTAGGCAATGGAGAGGACAATTGATAGACATCTCTTCTTGGGGAGGGGACCCATGCATATAGTGTGCGTGATGGCATTCCTTAATTCTTTTCCTTCCTGCATATGAAACTAGCAGTAAATTCCCACTCCACATTATTCAATTTGAAGTATGGCCAATATACGAGTACTCAGATGATGCTAATGCGAATAAACATCAATGGATTTAATGTTGGAAAACAATGTCCGAAAAGTTTTACGCTTTAGGTTTTTTTATAGATGGATCTGTCCTTATTTTTTTTAGTAGCCTTTAGTTGGTATAAACGCGAAGAGATAGTTTTATCTGTTAATATTATTACTTTCAAAATTAACAGATAATATTGTTCGTTAACGTTTCTGTTAAAATTAGCAGAAATATTGACTCATAAACACTAATAGATATCTTTATCTAATATAATTATTATTTAAAAACTAGCAAATAAAGTTATTTGTTAATGTATCTGTTAAAAATGATAGATGATGTTAACTGGTAAACACTAACAGATAATTTTATTTAATAAAATTATCGTTTTAAAATAAAAAGATAAAATTATTTTCTTAATGGGCGAGTTAGATAAGTTGGTTTGATATATCTATTAGTCAAATAAAAAAACATATAGCGTATAATTTTATTTAATAACATTATTACTTTGAAAATTAGCAGACAACGTTATTTGTTAATGTAACTGTTCAAAACGACAAAAATATTGATTGATAAACACGAACAGATAGGTTCATCCAATAAAATTATTTTTTCAAAACTAACAGATAAAGTTATTTGTTAATATATCTGTTAAAAATGACAGATGATATTAATTGGTAAACACTAACATGTAACTTTATTTAATAAAATATATCGCTTTTATATCTGACGAATAGATAGCCCGCATTTACTAGAAATGGTATTTTTAGAACTTATGTGTCAAAAAGACTTTTACCCGTAATTTAGTTTTAGCTAGACCATTCGCAGAATAAATTGCTTACTATAGACCGTTCTCTTAATGACCCTTTCTTTTATTGTGTTTTTTATATTTTAAATTCCCTTGAAAAGGGGGCTCAATCTAAACCGTTCACATTTTTTTTAAAAAAGGCGGGATGGATAACTCATATATAGGTTTACAGAAAATTTCTCTACTTTTTGTATATCCTCATCTGTTCTATTCGTACGTATTTATTGTTCCCATAAAATTCTATGTTTTATTGATCCTACAAAAGCAAACATTCTGGTAGCTTACTCAATCCGATGAATACCTGAGCCACGTTGAACCAAAAACAAATACCCGAGCCAGAAGATGCTTTTTGACTGATAGCCACGCAAACGCTATTATATTTTGCGGAAAATTTGTGGGCTAAAGTGTTTTTTGTCCAAGAAAATGTGGGCTATGCGGAAGATTCATTTTGTATTATTGTATGCACTGTAAAAACTAGACGCCAATAATCGGCCCACAAAAGAAGAGCATTTCTTGGGTCGGGTACTCCGAACCACACAGTTAACCCAGCGGGTCAGGTCTGTGAGAAATTGGAGAAGATCGCAGCATGAGAGGGAGCATAGGTTTTAGGGAGGGTTTAAGGCGGCTAGACACCATATTCTCTCTCTCAAGCTTATCGATCTCACTTCCATCCAAACCTTGCCTTCATTTACTCATTTTCTCTTTGAGTTTCCAAATAAATTGCTCGACTTTGTCCCTTTTTCGTCTGTTTATCATGTTATGCCAATTTTGACCAAACCTTAATTTCACACTAAAATTCATCACTACATTTGCTGAAAATGTGGAGAAACTTATCGAGACAAGTTTCGTTGAAGAAGCTTAAGTCCACTGAGTCCAGTTCTATACTATTGGCTCTTTCTAACTCTATAAATTTTTCCGAACGTTCGAATATTCCCGACAAGATTAAGCCTCCCGAGTGCCCAGTTGTGGGTTGCGAGCGAATTGGTGGATTATTTTCGGCAAAAGAGCAAATGGGTGGTGGTAAGTTCTCGCTTTTATCAAACCCTTTTAGTTTTTCCAGCTATGTGAGGGGTTATGGAAGTGTTGCCGAAGCCCTTGTTTCGACGGAAGAAGAAGAAGAAGAAAGTGACGAGAATCGGGAAGTGATTGAGGAGACTAATAAAGCAAAGCAGCCGAAATTGGTTGGTGGAATGGGGCAAGGGAAGTACCTCATGCTTCGAAGGCGACAAATAAAGACGGAGACAGAGGCGTGGGAAGAGGCTGCAAAGGAGTACCAAGAACTCCTAGTGGACATGTGTGAGCAGAAGCTCGCCCCCAATTTGCCTTACATGAAGTCATTGTTCCTTGGTTGGTTTGAACCGTTGCGAGATGCTATTGCTAAAGAGCAGGATTTGTGCAAGGAAGGTCAGAACAGGACAGCTTATGCCCCGTGTTTTGATCATTTGCCTGCGGATATGATGGCGGTCATCACAATGCATAAGCTGATGGGGTTGTTGATGACTGGAGGAGGACATGGAGGGGCGAGGGTTGTCCAAGCTGCTTGCCACATAGGGGAAGCCATTGAGCATGAGGTAAATCAGCTTAGTACTTTCATGTTCTTTTTCCTTTTCACATTATGTAGGTGGTTTGCTTTTAGTTCAGTGGAAATTTAGGCTTTCAATTTTCAACCGAGTGTGTTTGCCAAACGCACTTTTGTACTCTTACTCCAGGAGGCATACATTTTCTCTGTCAAAAGTACCGTATTCTTGTCACTTGTTAGCGAAGATATACGTCAGTGAGTATATAGCAACTAAATAGGATTTGTTACTTGTACTTCATGAAATCATTAATGGAGACCGTTTTCACTTCAAACAGTTGGTTTCCAATTGGTTTGTAGTTTCCTTGTCATGTACTCTCTTTATCTAGTTTGATTGCTTTTGGTCCATTGGAAACAGAAACTATGTAATGCTTTTACAGGTAAGAAATGGTTGGCAAAAGTTCATTGGTGCGGTAACTTCTACAGCATATACGCACAATTGTGTTATCATGCTGCGCGGGGGGGGGGGGGGGGGGGGGGGGGGGGGTTTACCATTTGACATAGCAAGTAATTCTAAAGTTTGCTTTATATGCAAGGGAACCAGGAATAGAGTATCATTTCCCTTCAAACAGTAGGTTTCCGTAAGAGAGCTTCATTTTCAGTTTTGTTGGTTCAAATTTCTTCCTCGCTTTAGTCTGTCCCATAGAATTGAAGGCTTTTATAGATTGAACTTGCTATTTTCTTTGTCATCATTGGTCACTGCTCACTAGATACTCCACATTCTAAATGCAAATTAGTGCAAAATATGGTTTCGTAGTATTTATGGGTCTAACAGAGTCAAGTGGCAAAATGTTTTGGGAATCTGTACAATCTAAGGATACCCACAAGTTGAAGGGAAAACTTTACCGCACTGCTATATGGTCAGCCATGCTCAACAACATGAAGAGTCATGCTACTAAGAAACAACATGCCAGTAAAATGAGCGTAACTGAATGATGGGTGTATGATAAGACTTTACGTGATAGAATTAGAAAGGACAACAATCGACGAATGGTCGGGGTAGCACTGATAGAAGATGAGATGAGAGAAAATAGATTAAGTCGGTTATTTATGTTGGAGATTGGTCGATGCGTAGTTAGGAGGAGTGATATAGTTATGGTAGATGATAGCACTAAGGGGAGGGTAGGTCAAAATTAATTTTGAAGGCCGTAGTTTAGAAGGATCTAGATTTTTTGGATATCACGGTACAAGGTGCTCTTGATAGAGCTTAGAGAAAACGGATTCATGTAGCTGCCTGCAGTTGATGGGGATGTGAGGCTCTATTTGGTCTGGTTAGTATTTATGGATGTTGAGAATTTACCTTGTGCGCAAGATGCAATTATTCTTCCATTAGGCCATTTTTTTGCTTGGAAAAAGACTTGACATCACCGAGCAACGTTGAAGGAGCAGTATACACAGGGACATTGTGTTGTTTTTGAGATGGAAAACCACTTGGACCTTTAGCTGAATTGGTGTTCATATATATGATGGCAGTGGCACTGGACAGATTCCAAAAAGGATTTAATGAATGTGTGCTTATGTGATCTGAAACATCATAGCTTGGTACTTATGTTTTCTGTAAGTCTGACGTTTGTACACATATTATGGAAGGCTCTACTCTATTTGGAATGTCTCCAATACCTTTTGGGAAGCTCTTCAATAGTGTATGTTTGTTACTGTCTTACTTGAGCATGTGCTCAGCATACCACAAGCCTCAAGAATTATACATGCTTAAAGGTAGGTTGGGTAGTTTACACACAATGTCAATAAAAGCTCTAAATCTTTTACTACCTTGAACATGCTGAAGGAAGTTCATTTAAACTACTCCAACTTATTTTGTTGAGTCATATACATATCTCATCTCTAATCCCCTGACATGTAATATTTTTTTTATCATGGGTGCTCTGTACATTATGGTTGTTGAAGTAAACTATGAACTTTCTTTTTTACGTCATAAAAGACATACTTAAATGATTTGTTTGAATACACAAAATTAGCCCATTTGTAAAGGTGTCATGGACTACAAAAGGCCTGCCAATTTAGGAGTTCTTTCCTTCCAAAGAGAGCTTTATTATGTTGCTTTTGCGCCTGACTGTTATCATCACAAGGTACATCTCTGTGTGTGTGTATGTGTACACGTGTTGGCGTGCAGAATAGAGGAGTGGATTGTGTTCTGTTTAGGCAATGGTTACGCCTAATTGTTTGGGATGCATCCACTGCATTGTCTTCTGTAAGTGGATAGAGTTTTTGGGATCTTCACTTACAAGGGTTGAAGCTAAATGAAGTATCTGGAATCAATATTCCACGTGCCTGAATTTTGGTGTTTGTTTTGGCCTGACTAGGATTTGAACTTGTCGTAATGAAAAATGAGCAAATAACTTAGTTCAATCATATTGGCACCACATAGAGTGATGGTTTTTGTGTGTTCAAGCAGTGTATGCTTTTAAGCTGAGGTTTTTGTCCTTCCTGTGAAGCTTTTGATTGCCTAATTCTTTGTGTGTAATTGCATTCCACTCTAATATTCTATAATCCATAGAAATAATTGCCATGCATTACTCCTTTGAAGTATGTTCATCTTTTTGCCTGTTTGGATACGTGAGATATGGACACTAGGTCCTTATTTCCAAGATTATATTTTTGTCGATATCATCTGCCTTATGTTGGGACACTTTCAGTGGCTTATGCATAGTAACTTTTATTCATTCACCCATTGTTCATCAAAACGTGCAAATGAAATTTGCCACCTTTTAGCATGATGTCATGTTCTCGCTCAAATGTCCAAAATAGTAAATAACGTGTCAAGAGTGACATTTTGAAATTTAGACCTTAATTTGTTTTGGGACTGAGAGGTTACAAGCTTTCCTTTCATCGTAGTATTGTGAACTGTGGGTACGTATCTACTATCTTTGGGAGCGAAGGAAGGAGGAGGGAGGAATTCTGTAACTATATACTGTCTAGTCATTGTCATCTTCAATGGTATTGCTTATCCATTATTGCCTATTTTGTGTATCAGGCTAGGATATACAGGTTTTTGGAGAGGACCAAAAAAAAGAACACATTAATCAAGAATCCTGAAGAAGAATCTGATTCTGTTGTTAGAGATGAACAGAAATTAAGGAAAAAGGTTACCGTCTTGATGAAAAAGCAAAAGGTGCAGCAAGTGAGGGCAATTGTAAAAGAACATAATGATATAAAATCTTGGGGCCAAGATGCTCAAGTCAAGGTTTGTTCTCCTTACAATCAGATCTAATTCCATGTTGTTCTTGTCATTATTAACTATGGTAGTAATCATTTTTTATCCCTGTTAATGTGCCTTCCAGGTTGGTTGCCGTTTGATTCAGCTGTTGATGGAATCTGCCTACATACAACCCCCAGTCGAGCAATTAGGAGATGGTCCACCAGATATTCGACCTGCATTTATCCACACGCTGAAAACTCTCACGAAGGATACACAGTATAATTTCATTTCTCGATTGCAAGAAAACTCTCTCCCTCTCTCTCTCCCCCTCCCTCCCCCCCTCTCTCGCATATTGGTAAGAATGTATTTATGTTTTCTTTTTGAATAGGAAATTTAGCAGGAGATATGGAGTTATTGAATGTGACCCTTTAGTTCGCAAAGGCCTTGAAAAAACTGTAAGTATGTCATGAAGTTCTTGCAATACACCAGTTACCCCAATGGCTAGTACTAGCGCTTTTTCGTACGCTCCAAAAAAGTTTGTCACAATTCTTGGATGTAGCAGTTCTTTGATTATATTGCATCCCACCGGATACGTCTAATTTGTGTTTTCCAACCAGGCTAGGCACATGGTGATTCCATATATGCCGATGTTGGTACCTCCAGTAAACTGGACAGGGTATGGTATTCCGTATTTTATCTTCGATCTTGCAGTTTGTTTCCATGATATATTTTTGGTTTTTTGTCTGGATGAAAGACTGTCTTCCTTGATAGTATCAAACCCTGAGCATAAAAGGAAAATCATGCCTAGTTGAGTTATGAAGCTGCAGTATTTAATAATTGCAACTGCTTAAGATGTTCAATACACTGACGAAATATTTTCGAGGCTGCGCTTAGCTTGCTCTTATTTATACAGGAGCATATGCTGAGACTGTTGTTTACTGTGCTTGGTTCAATTTTCTTGATTTGGGCAGGTATGACAGAGGAGCATATATGTTCTTACCATCGTATATGATGCGCACTCATGGAGCGAAACAGCAACGTGATGCAGTGAAAAGGACTCCAAAGAAGCAATTAGAATCTGTTTTTGAGGTTTGGCAACATTCGTTCTTCCATGTTTTTGGTTGTTGATTACTTATGATGACCATTTCTCATGTCAAGTAGTATTAGGGAGCTAGTCTTTCCAATTTGACATGTCGAGACTTGGATTCGTTTTGCTGTCTCAACATTGGTCCTTATCTTTATCAGGCCCTTAATACCCTTGGCAATACAAAATGGAGAGTAAATAAGAGGGTTCTTGGTATCATAGACAGGATATGGGCGAGTGGAGGCGGTCTTGCAGACTTGGTGCACCGAGAAGATGTAGGTTAACTTCGTTGACAAATACTACTTTTTTTGTTCGCGTTTTGGGCCTTGTTTTTATGCTGCCTTGGGGATAACTTAATTTTCAATTGAGATATTGGCTGTAGCAGTGGATATTGGTTTGACAGTGAACTCTTTCAAATATTGCAATTGCAGGTTCCTTTTCCAGAGGAACCAGACACAGATGATGAAGCTGAAATCAAGAAATGGAAATGGAAAGTTAAAGCTTTGAAAAAGGAGAACAATGAGCGGCATTCACAGCGGTGTGATATAGAACTAAAACTTGCTGTGAGTAGCTTCCCTTTTGAATCCTTTAGAATCACACGTCTCAAGTGTTCTGATTTTGGTGCTTCCAAATTCTGATGTAGGTTGCGCGAAAGATGAAGGATGAAGATGGCTTCTTCTATCCACACAACCTTGATTTCCGCGGCCGTGCATACCCCATGCACCCACATTTGAACCATCTTGGCTCTGATCTCTGCCGAGGCATATTGGAGTTTTCTGAGGGACGCCCTCTTGGAAAGTCTGGATTATGTTGGCTCAAGATACATCTGGCAAATCTGTATGCTGGTGGTGTGGACAAGTTGTCATACGACGGTCGGATAGCATTTACTGAGAAGCATGTGGATGATATCTTTGACTCTGCAGACCGGCCTCTGGAAGGTAGGCGGTGGTGGTTGTGTGCAGAGGATCCATTTCAATGCTTGGCAGCATGTATTAATCTTGCTGAAGCATTAAGAAGCTCCTCTCCAGAGACCACGCTCTCGCACATGCCTGTCCACCAGGTACTGTAGAGTGACTGTAAAAAATCTTGATCTGAAAAAAGGGGAATGTATATTATGAGTTTGTATGTGCCTAAATGATGCTTTACCCAACAAAGCCTTGATAACAGTTACATTTTTTGTCTTACAGAAAAAGCAAGAAAAGTAAAGAAATGATACAGGCTAGAAAAGTTGTTTTTGACGTTAGCTACATATACAAATCTTATTTGCATAGGCAATGGTCACAAGACGAGAAACAAAATATGCAGGAAAGGTTTATGTGTTACATTAGTACATTACTCAGGTAGTGTGTTGGGCGTGACTCATGAGTATGTGTTTTTAAGTGTCAGACTCATTTACACTTCCCTTAGATAGAATGGAATTCTACATTTCTCACTTATTTCCTAGTGTTGCTTCTTTGAAACTCATAAATCATTAAGCTTAAGTCAGATTACATTGTTCTAATTTTATTAATTTCATTTTTTGAAACATTTTGAAGGATGGATCATGTAATGGCTTACAGCACTATGCTGCCCTTGGAAGGGACAAGGTAATTACACTTTCTCTATCCTTAGTTCACAAAGTTGGTGACCTTTTTTTTGGACGGCAAATTGGTGACTTCTTGCAGCAGTTATTCTTATGTTCTTTTTGTTAAGTATCAAGTTAAGGGAAGTACTGGTCGTAGCTTTCTGATTTGGCTAATGTTATTTCTGTTCTTGTATCTTTGAGGTTGCCTTCATGAGGTTTTATATTATTTGAGCCGGTTGCAGTTTTAGAATAATCACCCTATTCCTTCGACAGATATTACGTTATGGATGTAAAATGGAGCTTAGGATGTTTCTTAAGTTAGCTTATAAACTTGATAGAATGTTATAGTTGAAGCAAACTATTTTTACACCAACTGAAATATATTTTGCAAACTTATAGTTGTGTACGCGTGATATTGCGACCTCGGCAGCCCTTGCAGCAGCTGTAGTGTTGCTACTCTGTGGCCCAGTTTTCACAGGTTCAAAACGTACAGACAGGGTGGGGTTAAGGATTTGCTTGTCTCAAGACTATTTAGCAAAATCTCGTGCCAAGTTTGGTACAAGGTGTTGCTGTAGGTAAATATAGCATACGATGTTATGATGACTTGGGTGTTGGGTGCCAGGTACTGGTATATATCCAACAGTCGGATTCATCTCATTCAGATGTCCAAGGACACTGTGGCAGGGGAAAACACTCATATTCCTTATATAAAGTTTTATATTCTTCAAGGTGAAGTGGCGTTTACAAACTAAAATGAGCATCCACGTGTAATGTTATATTTTTTTCGCATTTTTACCTGGTGAACTCCCGCTTGTGGATATGCCAGATGGAAATTGTCTAATTACGCATGTTGGGCACATATCCCACACCCTTTACCCTAGCGACAAGTGTCCGACACATATTTAGAAAATTCCACGCACCACATATAACATTTATTGACTCAATGCTCAATCCAATTATAACAACCCCATATAGCACAACAATGGAGAAGCTGTTATGGTTTTTTGAGAATTTTTTTTTTTCATCTTTAGTAATATCAGTCAGCCGATTGCTTTTTGATTGATAAAAATTTCTCATCGAAATTGCTAAAATCTTCAGTTAGGAGCAGCTGCAGTCAACCTTGTTGCAGGTGACAAGCCGGCAGATGTTTACTCAGGAATTGCTACCAGGTAAACTATTTTGTTTGGAAGATCTACATCACTCTTAAGTTTTTTCCATTGATTGTACTTATGTTTTTTTTTTGGGTGAGGGAGGGAAGTTGGAACTAATGGACATGTACAAGCAACAGCAAGCTAGCAATGTCATATTTGAGAGGCACCTTACTAGTTGTAGCGGATTATAGGGTAAAAACATCTTAGTTAAATCCTACAGGTATGTATCGATTCGGAAATACTAGCATTAGGCAATTGATCTCACTTCTTGCAACAGACAAGGTAATGTGTTATCAGTTCTCCCAAATCCTGAGCAATATCAGTTTTTGCCTTGAAGTTGTTTCCACAAGGACATGTATCTAATGGATTAATACCTATGAGATACCCTCATCAAGGGCTACCTTATGGTTCTTGTAAACTTCTGGTACTCGTGAATGGAAACTCATAATCGTATTTTCCATCTGTTTGGCCAAGCCAAGGTGTTAGGTAAAGCGTCCTTGGCTAATGCTGATAATGATGCCTTGGTCTCTAAGACCCTCTTTGAGCATGCCTGTGGAACTTTGAAATTTGTATTTGCTACGTATATTGTATATCATGAACTGTCCAGAAGTGCAGACCTTACACATGTCAGAAACAGCAGTTTGGGCAACACTAGGCTGTGGAAATGGGTTTTGGTTAGAAGCAGAAATTTCTCTGTTGTACATTAGCCAGCGCAAAAGTCTGGATATTACAAAACCAAATATAGTAATTTTTTTCTAAAGGAATGCAAACACAAGTGATAGAGACAAAGTTAATTAGTTTCATGAATTTTATATTTTATGGGAGAAGAGGATGAAGAAGATGCAATAAAAGTGCTGAAAATGTGTGCAAAGTACTTTGAAGTATGTAGAAGTGCTTGGAATGTGTGCAAATTACCTTGTAATCTTATTTTGGCATTTTCCTTACCTGAACAAGTGCTGCAGCTGAAATGACAGCCCTCTATGTTGTCATCTAGTTAATTTCAATAGAACCATTTTTCTTCTCAAGCAGAAATCCTTGGCCAGTTTTATGTACTAATGTCGATGTTTTCTATCAATTCCTTTAAATGTGGCTTAGGGGATGTAATTAGGCAGCGTGTGCTTAGTTATCATAGTTTAGGGGACGATTTCATTATGTACATTACCCCATTTTGTATTTGTTTTAATTTGTAATTGTTTCATATATTTCTGTTACTGAAGTAAGAAATTTCAGATGTATTAACGAATATGTATCCACTGGTTTCTCTATTTTACATTATGCTCAAATGGCTGTAGACGGTTACGATCCAGGTGACTTACCTGGTGTATGTAAGTTATGTCTACTGGTATGAATGGTTGAAGTCGTCCTAAATACATATTATCTTTTTCACAATATTAGAAATTTTCCTGTGATGCAGAGTTCTTGACATTATGCGGAGAGATGCGGAGAATGATCCTGCAACTGATCCAAATGCACTGCGTGCTAGGCTATTAATTAATCAGGTTCCAGTGTTTCTTTTGTTCATTGAGTTGGTTGTGCATTTGATAGGTTGCCTCAATTAGATGCACCGAATCTGCTGGCTACTAATTCACTACACAACCTTTATATTTTAGCAATTCAATTTGTTTCTTCACAAATTTCATTCCATAGCTTGATTTTTCTCGTACCTTTTTTTCTAGCTTGAAGGAAATAATGCTTTGGGGCTGATTCCCTACCTTTGTAACTTGAAATCCTCAGGTAGACAGGAAATTGGTTAAGCAAACGGTGATGACTTCAGTATATGGTGTGACTTATATTGGTGCCCGTGATCAGATCAAAAGGAGGCTAAAAGAACGTTGTACCATCGAAGATGATGGAGAGTTGTTTGCAGCATCATGTTATGCAGCAAAAGTAAGCAAACAGCTGTAGTAGAACTTTAGCTTTATTAGAGATGAAATTTCTGAACAGTTAAATACTATAGTGTTCAACAGGGCATATAAACTTCGGCTTATATAGCGTGGGAAACATGCATTGCTAAAGTTTAAGCTAATTATATTTCTTGTATGGGCAGACCACATTGATTGCCTTAGGGGAGATGTTTGAAGCTGCACGAAGTATCATGAGTTGGTTAGGTGACTGTGCGAAGGTCAGTTGAATTGAATTTTACTAGATTTGTTGTTCTTTTATTTTGATCTTTTGACATAGGACAATTACGTAGTTTGATCGTCTGTGTAGATTTTCCAATTTCCCAATGTATTTTTACTCCTGATATTTAAAACAGTTTGATTTAGCTTTTCATTGCAAAATGTGAAGAATGATAAATGAAGTTTCCAAGTACCAGGGTTGGCACTTGGCAGGTTTTAGACTTTTAGTATATCTGGATTGCAATTGTATGTGGCATAATTGAGGAAGCAATTATGTCCTCTTATAACGATACTGTTTAGAGCTGAAAACTTGAACACAAGGACATGTCGTATTGCTGATGAGAAACCAACGTCATGTACTCACTCTCCTACCATTCTGCTTTCTGATATGCCTGCTCCAATTACTTACATAAATCGTAGTCTATGAAACATAAATCCCACTTTTTTATGGATTCGGTTTTAAATTTCTATTTCCTAGGTTCGGAGATTACTTGTAGGTTTAAACAACACAATGTGTTTTAACTAGGAGTTGGGGACTGCCATGGGCCACATTTCCTGAAAGTGGTGCCATGAAGTGAGGATTTCCTGGTCTTGAGACAACTATTGTGTGTATTGTTGTTTGGTGGATTTTGTAATTCCTAGTGATAAAGGTGCACTCATCTTGTTCTTTCTTAAAATCACGGAATCTCTTCCTCTCTTGTTTACGCTACACGCTGCTCTTTTCCTTGCGCAGATTTTCACAGAAAGACAATTCTTGTTTACCATGTACTTTAGGGAAATTTCTGAGTTCAATAGTAGCTTGTTTTTGGATAATGATGTTAGCCTCATTGGATAAATGTGGTTTTACTGGAATCTGGATACTTTGTTCAAAATGAATTGATTAGTTTAAAGCATAGCCGAAGGCATGGATATCACATTATTGTATTGCTCACTCATCTTCGCTGTCGTCCATCCATTTATTGATCTCAAACATGCATGTTGTTGCATGGTGACATATTTATCTCTTCCTTGGTTCTAGTTTGTTTGATAAGTGTAATATAGGATTGGGGCTCCATGTCTGATTCATTTATATCTTTGGTCTTTTTGTGATGGTGTGTCTAGCAGTATTATTTGCGTTAACTGATAGCTTTCTGTAATATAAACAGATTATAGCTTCAGAAAATCAGCCAGTACGATGGACAACTCCTCTCGGGCTTCCAGTTGTGCAACCATACCGCAAATTAGGAAGACACCTTGTAATACCTATATAATTAAACCTCAGATGACCTATCATCTTTTGTTACTATGTTAGTTTCCTTTTGATACGTCATTTAAGATAAAAGTGCTGAACTGAATGCAGATCAAGACTTCTCTCCAGGTCTTGACACTACAACGTGAAACTGACATGGTAGCTCCCTCCTTTCATGTCTTTTTTGGGGACCATACTCTTTGGGCTTTGCTACTAAGAATTCGAACGCTTAAAAATATTAATGCTGTTATTTACCTGATTCTGTAGGTCATGGTTAAGAGGCAGAGAACAGCTTTCCCGCCAAATTTTGTTCACTCTCTTGATGGGTCCCACATGATGATGACTGCTGTAGCCTGCAAGGAGGCTGGCTTAAATTTTGCAGGTTTTTTTTAAGTGATTCTCCATCTCATCTACCATGTGTCTGTGTGTGTTATGCTTGCTTGTTTGTGGTGGTAACTCTTGATGACTTTATACCTACACATGGTCACAGGAGTCCATGATTCATATTGGACACATGCATGTGATGTTGACAAAATGAATAGAATACTCAGAGAAAAGTTTGTTGAACTCTATGAGGCACCAATTCTGGAAGATGTAAGTATCTTTACTCCTTTATTTATGCAACTTAAGAAGCACACCTGTTTTTTTATTTTGATTCAGCGCACATTGCACTTAAGGTTGTTATCACTCTAGATGTGTCATATTTCTTTATAATGATGTTATCACTCTAGCCCAATTTGTGTGAAATTATATACTATGCAAGAAATAGCGATAATGATGTTAATTTTATCAGTGAGGTTTCCTTGTTTCGATGAAAATCATTTCCTTGTACTTCTAAGAGCTATAGGTTCTGTTGAGTACATGATTCCTTCTTAAATTGGCTTGACTTTGTGGCGTGAATGTCAACTTGTTTTATGCAACCTATTTTTCAAATTTTGCATTTCTTTTTGTGTCAGATGAATGCTTTTTTGAAGAATCATGCAAATTGCAACATACAAATATTGAAAACTTTTGAAGCCCCTTCATTGTCTGTAATTACCCTGTCTTATTGCAAAAACAACATTCTCTATGTTTTGATCTTTGGGAAGCAAAGGAAAGAATTCACCTATAATTCTATCCATACTTGTAAAAGGTGTGCCTAGGCGCAACGAGGCCAGGTTGTGCGCCTAAAGAGGTGCGAAGAGGAGCGCCTTCAAAGAGGCACAGGTTTAATCCCCGAGGTGCCAAAGACGTGCGAGGCGCAAGAAAGGCGCTCCTCCTTCAAAATAAAGAAAATAGGGTTTTAAACCTAAATTTTACACTTTTCTACTCTCACTCTCGATCGACTTAATCAGACCAGCCTTTTATTTGATCACGTTGTATCTAGATCGCAGGTATCTCTCTTCTTCCTCCTCATCCGCCTGACTTTGACCCTTTGATCTACTTACTGTTTTTCAGTTGTAATGACTTCAAAATCCATGTATCTAGACCGCAGGTGTATATATATATGCGTATATAGATCGAAATATAGTGTGTAAGCATGGATACAACATATAAATACAATATTCTGTGTATATAGATATAATATGTATTTACATTGTATCTATATATATATATATACACAGTGTAGAAATATTCTCTGTTTTTTCTATATTGAATTATTGATATGCAGTATAGATACAACATACAACATATATACTATTTTTTCTGTGCTTTAAATCCATAATATATTCTATTGGTGCGTGCTATTTTTGTTACTTTCTGCCGTCTAGGTGCATCTCGATTGACCAGCGCCTTGCCTTGGTCCTAGACCCCAAGAAACCTTTGGGTCTCGGTGCACCTCTTGCCTTAAATAACTATGATTCTATCACAAAGAATCCTAATAAATAGGGCAACGGTAATTTCTATCAGGAGTACTGTTACTCAAGACCTGTTATCAGTAAATCATTGCTCCCGGAGGATATGGAAAACAGGGATTCGGCAAGATACTATCACAGCCATGGGGTTTCGAAATCCCACGGATGGACCTGGCCCTATTTATCTTTCTTCATATTTTGAGTGCCAACCTTTGATGGGAACCCTATTTGTCCAGAATTTGCTTTTCTCCCTGTTTGCAAACATGTTGACAATGGTTACCATATTATCTAAGACTTTCTATCTCATAGAAACTGAAATGTCAAGCCTAGACTCCATTGATGTCCCATCTCCTTGAAGAATCATTGACCATAATGAAGTTTCTGTAATGGAATTGTGAGATTGTAGAACGAAGGTGTGACAAATATGGTTATCAAATTTGGTTTATTGACAAATTTTTCTGTGTACAGTTGTTGGAGAGCTTTCAAAAATCATTCCCTGCGTTGAATTTCCCTCCCTTACCAGAGCGGGGAGACTTTGATCTGAGAGAGGTGGTGAAATCTCCTTATTTCTTCAACTGACTGAAACAAGCGCTTCACATTTGGCAGTTCACCTGTGCATTCTTTGATCCTACGTCCGCCTCCATCTTACAATGAGAAGCACTTGTGCTATTTTGGTTTATGGTTGCAGCAATTCAAGAGGTAAGTTTCTCCGGTAACAGGACTTGGGAATCCTGCTGCTCTTCATCCATGAACCAGGGGTCCCTATGTTGTACATAACACAGAAAATATGTTATCAACCGTTCGGTATTTAAGGACAAGTTTCAAATTATTCTTAAAGAAGGTTTCCGCATAAGCCGAGGAAGCTGTAGAAGAGCAAAAATGATACACACACATCACTTTTACACATTATTTTTGCACATCATTTAAAACTACGTCATTTTGTATTGAGCCATATTGCTCAAAATATATTTGGGCCTTCTTCAACACAAAATGACGTAGTTTTATATGATGTGCAAAAGTGATGTGTATGTAGCACGATTGGTAGAAGAGATCAAAGCTCCGGGAATGTAGGAGGAAAATTTGTTGTACTTTGTATTCATTTGGTGATTGACCTATTGTGGCTCATTTGCTAAGAAGATGGACATTGGTCTCTATTTCTTCTTCTTTTTCCCGAGTCTTTTATTTGTTCTGAGTCTATATTTTCTTGGCATCTTTGATTGAATAAGAAAGAATTCAAATGTAGTTCTTGTGTATTTTTGTAGAAGGAAATATGATGCAGTGCTAGTTCTTTTTCAAGTCTTTTATTTGTTTTTCGAGTCTCTCTTTGAAGTCTTAGGACTTTGCATGCTTGTACATCCTTATTAACTAGGATTATTTAACGTGCTTTGCACGTAGTTGCGTGCTCATTGTCGTGCTCTAAAAATATTTCTCCTCTTTTCACTTAGTCTTCCGAAAATCTTCTTCAAACTGTCGCCATTCGCTAAAAAGTGACATTAAATTTGCATTTGCAAGAGGAGAACAAAAGAATGACCAATGAAATCTGAAAACATACCAATAAGGCAAACAGAAGATCAAGATTGTGGCATGAAGACATGAATAACGAACAGCTAACCCAAGAGTAGTAGGATGCCTCTTGCATGCTTGTGTTTCGAAGTAAAAATGGCCAATGGACCTCTTGCATATTTGTTTTTGTCAAGAGATGTTGCATAATGAGCTTTAACGTCAACGGGACAGTAAAATTACATATAAGGATGTAAAATTATGTTGGGTGAAAGGCCGTAAAACTATGTTGGGTGTCTATGATTTTCTGAGTTAAATCCATAAAAGTTTAGTGTGTAGTGTATATGCATTTAGTTGTCATGGTATGACAGGTTACATGGCTTGCATGCGGATGATTACTATTTATCAATCGTGTTAATTATTTGCGAAATGGATACTCAAGTATGAATGAAAAATCTATAATTTTTAGGCATGCAAAGTATTGAATTTCATTAAGCTCTGTTTTAACTAGCACCCTGTACGAGATTCGGCTTATATTTTGTTGTTAATTTGTTTTGTATGAACTAATAGTGAGCCTACATGATAGAGTTTCAAGTTGGCAAAATAATATAGAATTTATTTTTTCCTAATATGTCAGTCAGACTTTGTTTGGGCATTGTAGACCTTTTTAAAATTGTTTTAATGAATTGATTCGAAATTGATGTATTGAAATTAAGTTTTTAAGAGGTTCTATTTATTTTATGGGATCATATTTTGTTTGGTTGTTACTCACTTCATGCATTGGAGTTGGGGTGTGACGCTTAGTGTGTCTCCCCAACATTCACATGTTAACAATAATAGGAGATATTATCAGAGTAAGAGTTTCCGTCCTAAACCTATAAAGCCAAATTTGATTACTCATAAGAAAATTGCAAAAGATCAATGTTAAGAAAGTGTGAGTACAAAAACCTAAATTTGCTTACTGAACCCTTAGATTCTCTTCGGTTCGAATATCCTACGAGTTGTTGTAAAATTTAATTCTTGTTTGTGTGTCTTCTTAGGTAGTGTTTGTTTTTGTTTTGTCAAAAAAATTAAAAAATTCCCAAAATCCAAAAATAAGTTTTCCTTTAGATTGCTAATTTCTCGTGCTTTATTTGTTCACCTTGGATAGTGTCTAAATTAGAATATCCTTGATAACATAATGATCTTTCATGACTTTTCATAAGATATTCATCACTGACAATAAAACAATATGCATATTTGATTCATGAATTACCTGTCATCTGGGCCAAGAGCAACTACTTTTCATGCATTTTGAGCAAATGGTGTCTTAGACGAACATGATTATTTAGTCATTGAATCTTCTGATTTAGGTCTTGAATTGCATAAGATTTTGCATTACTCATGTGGTAGTTGTATATTGATTGATTTATAATCAACATTTCACTTGTGATGTTGAAGTTTGACTCTCTTAGTACATGTGTTAGTAATTAATTGACTCAAGAAATTAAGGTTATCTTTGAAAAGTGAATGAAAATTTGCAACAAGTTATGCTCAATATGGAGATGACTACTGCTCTCAGTTGTGTGAAAGTTTCCGATGAAACTGCAAAATCATATGAATTAGGAAAAGTCGATTAAAAAAGATTCGAATTAGGATTTGTGGCATTTATCTGATATAAGGTGATTAAAGTTGAAGTGGAGTTTCACTGTTGATAAAAAAATCTCGCAGGGTCTGATTGGTTTGACTTCATCCATGAATAATGCTTGAGGGACATTGATTTCGTGAGATTTGTTGATTTTTGATAGAATTAATTCATGTGACTTGTTTAAGTGACACACACACACTTTGATATTACTTCTCAAGTTCATGAATTTGTGCTCTAGTGTCTTGATGTGTACTTAAAAGTTATTCATGAAAAGAATATTCGTTGCGATGGTGATGATATTTTTATGAAAGGACATCTCGAAAAATTGATCTTAATCAGAAGCGTAATAATATGTGGCATTTATTACTTGGTGAATTTCTAAAAATATAAAATAAAAAATTGAAAAAGCTTAACATTTTTCAAGCTAGGAGGGTCCTTTTCGTCACTCATTTTATTCCAGGGATGCAAAGTAAAATTTCTCAAAACTTGAGTCTACCGCTTGAACTGTCCTAGTTCGCTCGAGCGACTAACTAAATCTTGAAAAAAACATCTATCAGGTCGAGCATTTAACAAGGAGTTGACAAAAAAGTTCTGAATCAACATAAAGGAATCTAGATTTTGTTATGAAAAACTTTTTATTCTACAATTTGAGTATAGTGCATTCTTCCTTTATGTAGTTTTTCCCCACCTTGTGGTTTCCCTCGTATATCCATGTGTCATGTTTTATTGCGTTGTTTATTTACTTATCTTGCATGATCACATATATTAATTCTTGAATTAAATGGAGTAATTACTCGAGCTAAGATCAAACATCGATGAATCAATAACACTTCATGATTTCGATTTTTCAATTTGTATAGATTTAAATTATGTATATCGACAAAAAAAATTCTTTTATTTCCATTACCCATGAAATCAAAAATTCATTGACAATTTGATCATCAAACTAACCCATGAAAGAAATTCGCCAATATCGGAGAAACTCATCATATAATTTTAATCAAAATGGTAGGGGACGAATACTAAAATGATTCGTTTACATTTGAAGAGTCAAAATTGATATACTTTGTAGTACGTTTGTAGTGCGAGTAAAATGACATAATTTTGTCAGTTTTGTCTTTGAAACTATATCGTTTTGATCTCATACTTTTTTATAACGATAAGCGTGATAAGTCGAATCGATATAGTTTTAAGGACAAACTACGTCATTTTGCTCGCACTACACTAGAAAACAAAAAAACAAAAAATCAAAGTGGTGAACAAGAAGCTATATAGGCAGGTCAAAACCCAAAAGGGCTATTATTATGTTAAATAAAATTTAGTTGTTCTTAGGTGCGTGGTGCCTCGCGGAAGCGTAATCAGCATTGACAGCCACAAAAGTAGACGCATCTACCTTTTCATCAGAGAGAAGAATCCGACCACTTTTTTTACCATCTATATTGAAGCACCCCTTTCGCTCTACATCCCTTCTGGGGGCTTCATCATTATTTGAACTCCCTATGCCTTCTTCACCTTTTGTTTCCATTGTCTTTGGCCTCTTCAAATGCTTGTTAACCATTATTTTCCTTCCCTCAAATCTAAAACCAAGCATTTCGTCTGACAGTTCCTGCTAACAAACATCATAATATCAATATAAGTAGGTTGGTCAGACACTGATACTCATCTCACAAGTTAAATATCTTTGTTTTGAAAAAATATAACTGCTAGTATGATTCTGAGAATAAATTTTAAAGAAAAAGTATCACAATCAAATAACTATCAATGTCCATTTTTATTGTTATTCGATTAATATGCAAAGAACATGAGTATGGTATATGTGCTTACCTCTCCAGTCGAAACGATTTTTATTCCTCTAGCTAGATTTCCATCTACAAACATAATGCTATTTTTAATACCATTGCAAAAACATTGGAAGAGAAAAAAAAAGTTGGCAAAACGAAGAAAAAAAATGTCCATTTTCATACAGTAAAATTTGTAGGTACCTTGGTGGGGATCATCTGCAGTAGAGAACCTTCCAGTGACCAAAAGGAGGATTAGTAGTACTAACAAGCTTAATGACTTTGCAGATATCATTCTTTGCTTCTTTGGGTATGTCTGTTGTTCAAACATGTAAATAGGTTTCACAGAAACTGCAATATGGACTTCATATATATGAAGATTTGAAATGGGTCCACTATCTAGAACTCCTAAAACAAGATTTAAAAAAAAAATAAAGAAGTTTAAATATTCTAATCAACTGCGACGACCAAAGCATGAGTCAAAGACTTCTCTATCTGAGGTTATCGATACAAACCTCAAAGCTAGTGGAAAATTATTCGTGTGTTCCGTACAAAATCTTCACAGAGTTTACGTTAATTAGGCCTGTATACAAAACTCCCAATGAGTTGTTTAAGTGGAGATCGAAATGAGTTGTAAATTTAGACCGTCTGAAGTTAAACATTGACAACTACATACTTGGAGTCCGGACGTTAACTTAAAATCTCAAGAACTAATTAGCAAGAAATGGAACATACTCTAAACGACCGAATATCTCGATCATAAAAATGAAAAAAATTATGTCTGTATACATAGGATACGAAATGGGGGACTACAAAATCGGCCAAGGAAAAATCTCGATACCCTCGTATAGAAATTAACAATATTAAGAAACTTACAATATTCCCTGGTAAGTGGAGGATTAGATCTAGTCCCAATATATTTGCCTTCAATTTCACGTTTCACAAAAAATTATATATGGTTGATTGGCCATGTTATTACTGAGCATCCCACAATTACAAGGATCTCGAGACATTTTACCGGCAGACAGAGAATTTGATGCATGGGTTACCAAACTACAATACCCTAAATCCAACAGAAAACCGCGCACTCATATCATGTTTGGAAGGTTGAGTTAACCCCCAGCAGGTTAGCCTAGCAGTCAAGGGTCCTTGAAATTTAATGATTTGTTCTCTTTGAAAGTGATAGGTCAAATTTTTTTACGTATTTTGACTTTAACTGGGATTCTCGATAAGAAACGACAGGGTTGGTCTCCCAGCAATTAGTCGAGATGCGCAGAGTTACAAAAAAATATTTGGAAGATTTGTAGAGAAAAGTAATGCAAACATATAACCCTGATATTCTTGGAAAAATATATCCATTGATTATTGAAATAAGAATTACAGAACGAGATTTACAAAGAATATATGGAAAAGAACAAAACTTTACATCTACATAACTGTAAAACTAGAACATAAATGTAAATAATAAGGATATGATACTGTGGAGTTTGGAATTTGAATTAGAATTCTCGTGTGAACCTCATGAACCTTTAGCTAGATCTGTAAAATACTCAACACTAAGTTAGTGCTAATCAGAGTTGGGTCTTTGACGTGCACTCCAACTATCAAGTTAGCATTTAGAGAAGAACAAAAGCAACTTGAGAGTACGAGAGATAGTGTGAGCGTATATTTTTGTGTACCTGAAATAGGAGTGCTCTTGGAATATTTATAGAGCAGGAATCTAACTGCTTGCCTGAGGCCTCGACCGAGAATGTAGCATTGTGGTCCGAAAATCATGGTGATCTTGCCATGTGTCCCACATCCGTGCTGACCGGACTTGACACGTTTGCATGTCCAATAACTACCTTTCTCACGTCTTTTCTTGTAACTGCCTGAAATGTGGGGAGTACGTCTCCATGTGGCCATGCTAAGCTCAAATCTTTCGACAGCAAGGCTGGAGGTTGAGACTTGAAGAATCTCCTCTCGAAGATGGATGCTGATCATGTAGGGGTCTGGCCGAGAGAGAGTGACCAAGGCTTACTTGGGCCATCCAATCCCACAAGCCGAGAATTAGCAAAGTGGCTCTTGGGCCTAGCCTAATTCGAGCCCAGCATAGATGGGCCGAGAATGATCGTGGGCTGAAGGTCCAATGTTGTGTAATACGTACGAACTACTACAGATACTGAACTGAGTCCTGTAGATTCACAGTTCTCTTTAAATAGATTCGTCGTCTCACCGTGAGTGTTGAAAAATACACCGACTTCTGTTTTTCAGTGTAAAATGATTACTCAATCGAAGAAACACCAACTATCAATTGCATGTCGAACTTATTATGTTTGTGTCTCATACAAAGAACCCAAAAAATAGGATATAGATTTTGTAGATGAAATTTTTGTGCCTCCCAAAATGTGGAACAAACTGAATATATATAGAAATGGAGGGTTGTTTGACATGTCGAAACAGTCGAGACCCTTGAGAGGTGGACATCAATAGTGTGCGTGGATGATGGGTCGTTCGGTTACCTCGAGAGACCCTACAATTATCCTAAATCCGTTCACCCAAAACTTCTGAAACCTTTGAAATTTCCAACAAGATCGATTTGGATTGACTAAATGGATAGAAATTTTGTGTGTAATTAGGCTATGTTTTTGTTGTACGAAATGTGGTTAAAATATTTTATCCTTCACGTTGTCTCCACGAACGAAAACACAAAGTAAAAAAATGTGATTGAAATTTTAGAAGTACATGTAGTAGGCCGGATACACAAAGGAATGGGCTATTGGCCCAAATGCATGCTTGGCCCGTCTATACTGGGTTTGAACAGGATTAAACTCAAAGACAGATCAAACCATACTAAGCCATAGGGCTCGGAAGGTGTCCCCCAAGCCTTATCGGGCACACAATCTAGGACTGGTTTGAGCCTCCTCATATGATCAATGTTCAAAATTGATCATACAATGATTGCATAAGTGATGATGTTCAGCTCTACCGTTGAAAGCTCTATGTTCGGCACGACTAGAGGATGTTTCTCACATTGTGGGCAGGTCTGGGAAGACGTGAGAACAAGACAGTTGCCATATTCGCACAGAGGTGGGCCACATGTTGGAAGCTTTGTGACTTGCAATTCACTGTACAACATTTCTGGTTGGCTCTTTTGGTGCTCTAGGCTCTCCTATAAACAGAGCGAGGACACTTCACTCTCAGGTAAACGCAAAATATCACTCAAGTTTCCTAGTTGGTTTGTTTACTCTCATCGAAAAACTAATTAAGCATTAAAGTGTTCACCAGAGACCCAACTCTGATTGACACTAATATAGAGTTTTGTGTTTTACAACAAAGCGAAGAAAGTTGAAGAATTCAATAAGAAGTCAACAATAGAATTTTAGACTCTAGAGTTCAACAAATACAATGAGAAAAACAAAATTTCTCCTTTTGTAACTTTTTTTTTAATAAACTTTTTCAAAAAATTTCAATACATATATATAATTTCATTTTTATTTCTCTCATTGAGACAACTTAATAAAATTACTATAATCTAAAGAAAAAAGTACAACAAGATTAAAATTTTAAAAGAGCCTGAAGAAAAATAAATAAAGTAGCTTTACAACATCACAAGCAAAGCCTTGGCTTAAAGAATAAGTTTATTAACACATTAAGTTATATATCAAATTATGCACGGTGCCTACGTGACATACTACGTAACTTATATTTTAGGTATAAAGAGTAAAAACGGGTCTCATAAATTTTGATTATGTGTTTAAATTAGTGAATCTCATGAGTTGTGTGACATGCCACGTAAATATGATATATAATTTAATATACAACGTAATGTGTTAATAGTATTGCTCTAGTTTAAGAGGCATATTTGCGCTCTTGAATCTTTTGGACAAAAAAGAAAAAGCGGAAAAATTACGAAAGACAAAATAAATCAAATTTCCAAGTTCTATTTATATTTTCTATTTTCAGTTCATATTTTGTTTCCTTGCACTCTTGCTGAGTCAACCAGAATTTTTTTGGAAATGCCAGATACATGGAACAAATAAGTTCGCAGACAAAAGGTAATTGCAAGCACCAGTGGTGCTCCCACTAGTGAAAATAATGAACGCAAAAAAATCGAAAAAACTAACACTAAAAAAAAAAAGTTTTAGGGCAAAATACATTGACTTTTACTGAAATTTCAAACAAATACATGGATCTTTTCTGAGATGTCCAAAAAATAAAATCACGTTAATTATTAATAAAAGACTAAAATAGTCCTCTTAAGATTGTCCCTCTTAAATATTTTTACCAATTTTTTGAAAATATTTAATTTATTTATATGAGCATTGAAATATATATTTTATAATTATATATTAGAACGTATGTAGTGTAAAATAATTTTTAAAATTAAAATTTTAAATATTTAAATAATATTAAATTTAAGTTATATTTTTATTAAGTTTGTATAAATAAATATACTTCTTATATAGAAAAAATTATTTTTTATAAAATATATTTTAATTTGTCACTTAATACATATTGTTAAGTTTGTGCAAATTAAAAGATATTTTTTGTAATGTTATTTAAACATTTAATAATTATTCTACACTATATACTATCATATATATGGTTATAAAATATATATTTCAATGCACACATAAATAGATTAAATATATTAAAAAAGACTTCAGAGGGGACATTTTATAGAGATATTTTAGTCATTTATTAATAAAAAAACTAACAGTATTAATAGAAACTAATGGCCAATGGTAATAGTCTAATAATTTTAAAAATATGAACAATAATTTTATTTTCTAAATATTTAGAGGAGGTCCATGTATTTGTTAGAATTGTCAGGAGAAGTTAGTGCATTTTATCCAAAGTTTTAGAATAATATTATTGACACATCACGTTACATATCAAATTACGCATTATGCCTATGTGGTATTTATTAATTTGAACACTTATAAGACCCGTTTTTATATTTTATCAAATAATAATATGTCACGTAAATATAATATACACTATGATCTACAACTTAATGTATTAATAGATTTATTCTAAATTTTAACAGGAAAAATGTGTACGTTAGCTTGGAACACGAGTGTTTTGTGCATATTGATGGCCATGCAATCAACAAAAAGGTGTTCTCTTTGGTTTTCCCATCACGAACTCTACTCCCCGTACGAGTGACTATTAATGGACCTTTTTAGCATTTTATTTCTCCCACCAACCCTAGTAGGCTAGTTATCAACTCATATATAGAAAGGGGGGAGTCGGGATTCTATTGTGCACAACATGACGCGTTATATGTTAAAATATATTTTTTAGCACACAAAACACTAATTGAATAGTTAAATACTAACGGTATAATTTTCGGACATCATTTTACTTTTAAAATGATGTCATTACGTGTAATACGTCTTGATGTGCACAATATATAACAGGCTCCCCGTTAACCTCAAATCGCTTAATATTATTTTTTTTACTTTTTTATCATTATTGATTGTTTTATTGTTTTTATTAGAAATTAATAGTTCGTAGAGAATATTCAAGAAAGTATTTTGTTGCTTTAAAAAAAGTTCTAAAAGTATGCTAATGACAAAAATAATATATATATATATATATATATATATATATTTTTTTTTTTTTTTTTTTTTGTCTTCATTAATTGTTGATCAAATAAAGTCAACGGTAACAAACAGAATTGCACAACCAAAATTAGGCGATGCTGACATTTCTGACCCCATTTTAGATGAGTTTATTGAAGAAATTAATTTCTTTTAAAAACTCTTTTTGTTTATGAGATGTTTTTTTCCCATGCATGTTCTATTTTCCTGTTCAACTTAAATAGAAAAAATGGGGGGAAATCTGGATCATATTTAAAAATTAAAAATAGTCGTTATCTTGCATAGGGATTATTTTTTTTTGTCCCTCGTTTGATTCAGAACTTAAGTGTTTGAAATTGAACTAAAAGTACCTAATCTCATATATATTTTTTTTGTTTGATCCCTATTTTATGGTATGTGATTAATCATACGGGACTATTATAATTCTTATATGGGGGTGTTATATTATCTCATGTAAGAGGATGCTATTAATTCAGGATTAAAAAAATGCGGACTATTAATTACAAAATTACCACTCAAACAAAAAAATCCTAGAGCAGTTTTATTTCTTCTCCTCAATTCTTCGTTCTTCATTAGTCCTCTCCCTCTCTCTCTCTCTCTCTCTCTCTCTCAGGAATGTAACCGATCCGGAATGGTCCCGATCGGAAGAAAAATTCAGGCTGAACAGAAATTTTTGATTTATAATTTTTTAAACCGAAACTGAAACTGAAACCGAAATCGAACCGAACTATTTTAATTTGATTTGGTTTGATTTCCTTGACTTTGGCTCGATTTGGTTCGATTTTCAATTTGGTTAAATCAAGTTACATGTAAAAAAAATATAATTTTTCTATTCACAAATAATTATTTGAATACCAACAGACCAAAGCCAAAATAGATTTTTTTTAATTCAGGTCCAATTTATAGGGCTAAAAAATTAAAATTGAACTAATTTTTTTTAATGCACCAAACCAATCGAACAAGACCAATTTAACTAAAAAATAGGATCAAACAATGGTAATTTTTAATATTGATATTATGTTTTCATCAGACAATTGAGATAAACTTAACCTCATACAGATCGGATTCATGAACGCAATTATATTAACCCAACATTCTCTGTTCAACTGTGTAATTTTTTGGAACCAATTTGGTATATGTTGTAATGGTATTCCACGTTAAATCGTCAACGATAATTCAATTTTTTAAACTTTATTATGCATATTTATTTATTTATTTTTTTGTTTCTAGCATTTTTTTTAACCCACAACTTTGAAAAATGGTTTGATTTTAAGTTGTATGTGAACTTATAATCAAGCAATAACAAAAAATGATTGAGAGGGACCTAAAACTAATCTCAAAATTTAATGACAGAACCAAACATGAGATTGACCTAAGTATGAGATATCCTAATATTAATTATGCGCGAATAAAACAAAGAATTGTATAGGATTCAGAACTAAATTAATACCAAAATAAATAATTTAGGACTGTTAATCTTTTCTAATTTAATTTACAAATCAAACTAGACCTAAAAGTATATGACAAAGGCTTATCTTGAGAGCTGAGCCCTTAAAATATGATTGTGGTCTAGTAACCATATTGAAATCAAAATGAATTATCAATTAATATAAGAATTATTTTATTTTATAAAACTATTATAGCAATTCCCCAATTTTTCTATGAAATAAACACAGATCTAAAAAATAACACACAAGAATAAGTTTTGGGTAAAGATAGAATATTGTGCATAATTAGAGTGTAAATAACTTAAAACTCATATTTAGTGTACTGCAACATTGTTCCAAAGTTAATAGTGACAATATCTTGAACTAAGATTTTTTTATGAGCTCAAGTACTCAGCAACGAGCAATACTTAAGTATTCAGTAACGAGCTTCTAAGCCAGCACATCAATGGTTTTGTGCTTGATCCCAACTTTCATGAGCATTCTAGAGAATTGGCTATATTCCCATAGGAAGTGGCCTCACTTCCAAGCTCATATAGGTATGTCTATCAAAGATGTTCTCGTAACTCTAACATCTTACTCATAAGAGCTATAAACCAAATAAATTAATCCTCCAAACTATATATTACGAGATATATGCATTTGTACCATAATGATGTCCATTGATATCGTGGGCATATCATCAAACTATTCTATGATTCTTTTTTTCCTTTGAACCTAGTTATTGGGATCTTATTCAATTCCGTATATACTTATAGTTAGTTTATTTTAGTTTGGACTTTGGGGTATGTTCGGTTGAGTGTTTCTAAAATAATTTTTGGGAAAAAAAATTCTGAGATATTGTTTGGTATAAGTGTTTCAACAAAAATTTGGGAGTTAAATTTTTTTGACATTTTCGAAGTGTTTCTTTCTCTCTCTTCTTTTATAGAGAGATGGAGTTGTTTGATAAAAAAGTAAAAATATTTGGAAAACTTTTTTCAAAAACTTGTTTGGAAATTTTTTTTCCAAACAAACAAACGAACACACCCTTAGTCTCATCCTCCTCAATACTATCCAAATCTTTCCTTTAACTAGAGCTTTTGTTAAAGGATTTGCAATGTTATCTTCAATTTAACATAATCAACACTTATAGTGCCGTTTGTTATATATGATTTCACAGTACTGTGTTTTATTCTAATAGATCTTGAATTTTCATTATAACATTTATTTTGCACCTATCAATTGCAGCAGTAATATCATAGTGAATCAAGACATGTAGTTTGGAATGGATATCACTACAACAAATCAGATTTTTTCCCGCATTTAATTCCCCGCGTTTTTTAAAAAATGCAAAAAATACTCATATTTTCCCCCTTTTTATTTCCCCCCCTTATTTCCCC
>JABCMJ010005319.1:0-13178 GCA_014822125.1 Arbutus unedo | reverse complement strand
GGTTATTTCAGGATGAGATTCACACATAAAACATTAGATTTACCAATACAGAACAAGCAGATGCAAATGTTGAAAGGAGATATAAAGATAAAAATACAATACAATAGCCAATAGTAAGTGTGGATAAACCTAGAGCAGCCTCAGAGAAGACCAACCGTTATAACAAGAAATACCTGGAACTGGGGATAGTCAGGAGCACTGAACAAAGTAATCAGTTTTCCAGACTCCACGACATGGTCTATTGTGTACCCTTCATTCATTCTTCCAAGACCAGGCCGCTTTTCCCTAGCATCAGGACCTTCATGTGATCTGATAATTAACTGTGGAAACAACGGTGAAGCACTACTCAAGATGGAGCACTGGATTCCACTATCCAGTCCTGTACAACTTAATAAATACCAATAAACACTAACTGCCAAATATTTTTTCCATGCAAAACTCAAGTTCTACTCTATACAGTACGTGCAGATAAGTTTAAAATTTTGTGAACTAAATCACTCTAGTTGAGTATGCAAAGCCTGGAACTATAAAGACTATGAAGAGTAAGTAACAACTAACTACGCATCTTTATACATCACATCGTCCTATTTTCAATTATTATTGCTCAAAAAGGAGATAAGTATGTTGGATAGCTTGATATACACTGTTGAGTATATTTACGAATATCTTAAGCTTTGGCGACAATTGGCGCCTTAACATGGTATCCAATCTTTGGGCTTATGGGAGGTTTTGGGTTCAATTCCATGGCATTAAAACTTTGGTTATTGGAGGTCTTGAGTTCGATTCTCTCCATTTGTGTTGGCTCCTAGTTTGCATTCTTTTCTTTCTTTGTATATATGTATGTTCGCTTGTCAACGCGTGTGACGTGTTTGAACGTGACGAGGGTGTGAAATAGCTTAATATGCATTGCTAAGCCCACTTCACAATGGCATAATATTTTGGGAGAATTTGTGAGTTTCCAAAGAAATTATATGATTTATCACATCAACAAACTTGGAATACTTTGGCTTATGATCGAATTTTTTTGCTTATAGGTCAAGCCTTCTCAAATTTGATAATATAACGCCATAACATGCAAATTAACTGATCATAGCATTGGTCAATAATAACAATATAATGATAGAGCATTTAAAGGAAAAATTGCATTACCAATCACCTTTAGATTAAACTTCTTTAAGAATTCTTCAGTACAATCCGGACCCCACAATATACCAATTCCTCGCTCTTCATTTGGAGAAATGCCTGGGCTCATTGACGGGTCTGACCACAGAACATCGCCGGGAATCAAGTTCAGACATTGCCACGGAGGGTCAAGTACATGTCTCCTTGCTTTTGACAGCACTCCAATGACCCCAGAATGAGAGAAGTTGCTTCAGGGTTTAGAATTCTTTTACTAGTCTCTTCTCCTTTCAATCTTTTTGAGGCGGGAGTGGCTACTGAGCGGAAAAGTCCTCCATGTGCTGTGTAAACACATCGTGCTATAATAGAGCACAAGGGAAGTTCTCCAAAACATCCTAAGCATTTCCGGTAGACATGCTTTCCATTATCCCCGTACTTGGTCAAGACTTCTCTTTCAAACCCATAAACCGAAGTGCAATACTTGGATTCATGATTTCCACGAAGAAGAAATACCTTATGCGGCATACAAACCTATAAAATATACATCATCCAACTAACGTCAATTACTTTACCATAGTTCTATCTTCCATGCAACAAAATTGGATAATATCTGCATAATATTCTAGTTACATTCCGAGGAACAAAAGTTTGTCTTCTAACAAAATAAGACATTCTCGGTGAGTATAAAAAGAAAGCTTGGACCTTTGCGGTTATACCAAATGAATTTAAATTTTAAGGCGGTCGATAATGAAAAAACCAAATTGTTTACCTTGTAACAATACAAACCACACTAACCATGAAATTTTAAGTGGGAAACATCACCAGAAAATGTCAACTCAACAGACAACTTATTAAATTCCAGATATTTCCAAGAATAGCTTTAATAAAATTTCAATAAATTTCTAACAGTTGTGTTTGAGTTTGTTTCGCTTCTTATGAAATTCCTGAAAATGGAACAGTTCCAAGATATTCCCAACAAGAGCTCTTAATACACTTTCTGTGCTGTTACCCTTTTCATGTTCCTGAGACGAAGCAGGAGAAGTTATGGCCGTAATTTCCTATGCACCCGCAGTGTTAAACATGAAAAAGTCAGGGTAGAAGTAAATCTCATGTACCTTCCATGCCAGTAAAAGAAGGAATGTCTCGAGACCCCAAGCCCCTCTATCAACATAATCTCCATTAAATACAAAAATCCTATTATCCGTTGGGAAGCCAGCATCGCGCAACAGGAAAATCATGTCATGGAGTTGGCCGTGAATGTCCCCAACCACTACGATGCTCGAATCGGCGCCAAACCCCTCAATTTCAACACAATTGGGCTCCTTGTGAAGGATTTTGGATGCACAAAGGACCATATTATCAAACACTTCTACAGGAAATAGTGAAGGAAATTCCGAAGGGGCTAGATTTCGAGATCCCCAATCAAAAGTTTCCATGAGTTGAATAACCCAACTTTGGGGTAGAATGGGATCGGAGGGCCATGAGATGGGGATTTGAGGGGGTGTTTGGGTCTCGAATTGGCTGTCCAAAGAGGCTTTTGTAGGCTCAAGCGGCACTAGAGGTCCTCCCTCAGACGAAGTGCGAAAATGTTCATTTGGCTTTGGCATGCCATCTGATGTGATTCGATGTTGCCGATGGACTTGTCGTAAGACCTCATGACATTTGTCTCGTATGCTGACAAGAACATGCAATGTCTCGGGAGATGGAGTTGTAGCCATCCGGACTTCCTTCTCTGCCTTGTCATAACAATCTACCACGCATTGCGTCTATAAAACAAAATTGAAACATCCAATAAAAACATCGTAATGCTAAGATCAAGGGTGCAGTAAATATACTACTAGTTTAGTGTTTAGGTTGGACATACCAAGACCTCAACAAGCCCCCCGGTGTCCTGATATCCACTCGCAGCTTGGTGCGAAGGATTTCCAATCAATAACCGTGTCTGCCTCCTAAACCACTCCATGTATGGATCTTGATACTTCAGAACCCTGTCGCTCCTATCAGCAAGTACAATTCGCTCCCTGCGTTCCCCCCAAGTGGTTATGAATGCAGCATGCACCTTGGGCCAGTCAGTGTGGCGATGACCACGTCTATCCATACCGTGCAATCTTTGATCAGTGTCAAAATGGTCCGGTATGCCCTGCACGCATCCAAACTGACGAAGTACCCGCTGTGGAAGATGCCACTCTACCAACTCAAAACATATGAGTGGCACGTGGGACATCCAAATCTCACTACCTGAAGTGCAGTAGCCGGGCAAAAGTTCCATCACTTCGTCTCCATATGGGTCCCATATAAACTGAAATGAAACATTGATCATTATAAGTCCTACTAAAGTAGAACCCTCAAACATTCGCTTACACTAACAATTGTTGAAATGATACAAGTATAAAATGAATAAATCATTACCTCATCAACAGTAAGCCGATCAAACTGGTCCCTATACACAGTAACCACGTGAGTTGGCACCTCGCCAAGAGAAAAACTGACCCTCCACCTAACATAAATAATAATATCATGTTATATCAATAACATACACTACAATTTTAAATAGTGAACCTAATACCTGCTGCCCCATGGTCCACTAGGCAACTGCTGCTCTCCATCCTGAATTGGAGCTTGCCCTGGACCAACATCTCGCAAGCGGTGTGGTGCAATTCGTGGTAACCTCTCCCACGCCCATATCTACAAGAAAAACAAAATACTCTTAACATAGAAGGCTTCCACAACGAAAGCATTAAGCAAGACATTCTATAGGAATTATTTTCAGTAATAAAAAATGAATATTTATCACTTCACTATTCATCAAATACACATTTTCATCCCAAAAGTCTACCACGAAGCAAGAAGTTATGTTGGCTCACCTGTAGCAACACCAGTGGGCCACCTATTTCCTTACATCCTGGCCTACTAGCCCGACATAGCATCCGATAAAGCGTGGCCAGAACTGCACCACCCCAGCTATATGCCCCGCAGCAGTCCAAGTCCTCCAAAAATTGTAGAAAAAAGAGCTTGACAAACTTCCGAGACTTGTCCGGCATAAGAAACCCACCAATCAAGCGCAGTATGTATGCTCTTGCATAACATCGCACTGTCTCCTCAGATGCATTTTCCGGTAATTCTCCAAAATTATCTATCAACCAACGTATCTGTTTCCAGAAAAATGTTTAGCATATAAAGTGAGTAAATATACTATGATATATGACCAAGCCCCTATAGCTAACGGTTCAAGTAGTGCTACTGTACCTGCAATTTTCCACCTTTGATATGGGCTTCCTCGGGTGAGCGTCCTAGTAGCCGCTGGCACTCCTGTGCCCATATAGACGGATCGCGTGCGTCGTCCACTCCAGTAAGAGGGGATCCGTCCACGGGCAGGCCGAACAGCACCGATACATCTTGTAGGGTCACTGTAGACTCCCCCGTGGGAAAGTGGAAACTGTGTGTCTCTTGTCTCCACCTCTCAACTAGAGCCGTTATTAGAGCGTGGTCTAACTTGATGAAACCAATCCGGGCCACGCCATAGAAACCCGCACGTATCAAATACCGAAGAACACGGGTATGTATGGGTCTATCCCAAAATCCCTTGTCTGGCCGTAGGCATTGCAGTGAAGTCGTATCCTTCACAACAAGAGCAAATTACAATATTTACAATGAGTTCAACGAAACAAAAGGAAAGTAGCAGCGAATCTCAAAAGTTTTACAAAAAAAAATTGTTCACATGGTTCCAAAAACATAATTTACAAGACTTGCATGTCAATTCATATCAATTAACTGAAACAACAATGGACTCAATGAGTCTTTATCAATTTGTCATCATTTTCCTTTCGATAACTATTTGATGCCAATGCCAACTTCTACTGTATCCTCCAACTCTATCGAGTAGAAATAAGAACTGTGCATTAAACTTTAAACGACGGGTACATAAAGTCTTATACTACATAAAAAGTTAGAAACCACTCCGTACAATGAAGCGTAAACGTTGGAAGATCTACTGTAAAGCTTCCACCATTCACTGCATCTCATAATTCTTCAAAGTCCATCTAAACCTAAGAGGTTTACATCAGAACCGTTCAATAGAAATGGATTTCCACCATCAAGATGATAGCTATGAAGCACAGATACTCCGAAACTGGTCACGTACACGTATCGGATACTTTTTGGATACCGATATGCCCCAATACGTATCGGATACGCCAAATAAGTATCCAACATTAAAGTTAAATCATTTTAATTTTGGATACGCGATGGATACGGCTGGATACTTTAGGGATACGGAAGGTAGATGTATTTGATTTACTTGAGCGCGCCGATATACACGGAATTACTAGTCTTATCCTTGATGAGCCGGATTTGGCATATATTGAATGCTTTGTAGTATTTTTTGGTCGCTTTCTTTTTACTTTGAATGGCTTTTGGAAATTGACTTGTGCTAAATGCTTGGTACAATGTTATTAGCAATTCAACTATTCTCTATTTCTTTTGGCTCCTTTTTATGCATAGTACATAACCGATAATTATAAAAAAAAATTTATAGCCTATCACCAATGTACCCGTATCCTTTTTTTTTTTTTTTAAAGTTTGCCGTATCGCCATATCCATATTCTGTATCGGTATACATGCTTCCTAGGCTGATAGAGACTTATCGTGTTCGCGCATATGTGTATGTAAGCATATACAAAAGATCAAAATAATGTGAAATTGGGATTCTCAAGGGTACAGAAAATATAAGTCCTCAAAATGGAATGCATCTTACGTGTTGCTCCCATAGCCGATCTGATATATGAGGTAATGTCAAAAGTGGGGACACTTGAGGCCCTGTCTCTATCTCACGATTCATATTCCTGCATTTCCAATCAACTTAACAGATAAATCAAAAAGTTCACTATGATTAGTAATTCGTTGTCCTGATTTCATATTTAACGTTATAAAGTTCACAATCTCTTCATTTTATGGCAGCTTTCAACGTCTAAACATAATACAGATACGTATAAAGATATGCAAATGTACGTGTATATATCAGTATAAGAGAGAGAGAGAGAGTGTGTGTAGACCTTGAATCAAACGGGTGGTGGGTGTGGGTGTACGTGGGGAGGTGGAACCAGGTGGTGAACTCTAAAAATGATCAAATCGCAGCTGTTCGTTACCCCTTGGTTAGCAATTTGTCTAAACAAACAACTGCAAGAGAAAGGATACGTCGACTCCCCTCACTCCCTTTCCTTCCCTCAGTGCAGTTGTATTGATGAGAGAGAATGTACGTCCTTTGAAAACGCTTTGTAAATCTTTGTTCAAGTTCTAGCCCTAGATGGATGCACAAGCTGCTTCTAGGACACGCACAACACACTTGCACAACGGGTTACACAACGAAACGTCGTTTCGGTAAACAAATAATTAAAAAAAGAATCAAGATTGAAATTCTAGTTTTTTTCTTCACCAAATTTTGCAACAGTTCTTCTTCCTCCAAAAACCAACCCTCCCCCTCCACCAAATGCCACCACGGCCACCAAATCTCCACCACCAGCACTCTCTCTCGTCTGTCTCTTGTTTCCTCTTTCGAATTTGATTTTGTTCACCAGTGAAATCTCTAATTTTGAAAACTCGCGCTCGAATCGGATTACGCTGAGAGAGAGAATCGGGTTAAGCAGAGAGAGAGATTGGGGGCGGGGAGGCGTGCGAGACAGACAGAGATGGACCTTCGATGGTGGTGGTGCACAGAACTTCAATATTCCCCAATCGCTCTCCCGCCAACGGTTGCTAAAATTTGGGGAGCAATAAGACGGGCACACTGAGTCTTAGATTTTCAATTTTGAAATTTTTTTTATTATTAGTTAATGAAACGACGTGGTTTGGATGTGTTGTGTAACATGTTTTCCCACCTTATTTTTTTTTCGTATAGCATTTCTATTTTTTTCGTTTTTACTTATATTGCTACAATATACTAATAAAACCTTAATGTCAATCACTTCCCAATATTATCTATACGTAAAAGCTTAATATCAATCATTTTATATATAATACTATCTACATAAATGTTGTAGATATAAATTCTAAAAAAATGGTTGTCTTATGAGTTAAAACTTTATCAAATGAGAGCTAAATACGATAAAAAAGAAAGATAATTTTTATTTCTATTTTTATGTTTTATAAAATTTCTCATTGAAGCTTCAAAGTTATTATTATTATTATTATTAATTATTTCTTATTCCTCTTTGAGCTTGCTAATTTTTCTTAATAAATAAGTATCGTTGTTCTCGTTTAATACTCTATAAAGTAAATCTTGATTTTTGTTGGGAAAAAATGGAAACATATTAACTCTTTTCCACAATCAAAAATTACCTATAAGAGGTGCTGCCATTGCCATTCTCAGGTGGGGGTAAGTTGTTATGCCATGTATTCTGTTTGTTACCGAGCATCTCATCGACCACTCGGGCATCGTTGCCATTTGCACCATTAGCGCTATTAAAATCTCCTTAAGCAGACATACTCTATAGTTTCGAGTTCAAGTTTAGGAGGGATAAACTAATATAATAGTTACATAAAAAATAGAAGCATAAAACCATAGAGTAAAATCATAAAAAGAAATTTAATTAATAATAACATGTGTTTACAATGATGACTAGATCTATTTAATTTGTATTAACAACTATTCGGGTTATTACATCTACAATATTGTTCTAAAGTCAGTAATGAGAAAGTCTAAAACCAAAGACTTTTTCAATGTGTTTTCTACCAGAGTTTGATAGAACATAACATAAATAGAACATTAGATATTGAAAACTTTTCGATTTTAGAATGCAGGCAGCGCGGTTTGGAGATCTCTGGCGATGAAACAGAACCAAATTCCAAACACTCTCGATGGATCTTCTTGTGTTGTTGAAGCTGTTTGCAACCACCCCAATGGCCTCGACCTCGCCGCTATTCACGTTCACATCAATGCCTCCTTCTGCCGGAATCTACAGGTTAGAAGAGTGATTTAGGCAATTTCAATTGGACAGATGGTGATTTCGACTGAGTCAATTTTGGCAACTAGGGCTTCTTTGTATATGGAGAGAGATAAACGGGTTATAGATTTTTTTGTGGGTTTAAAGTTTTTTTTTTAAATTTTAATTATTATTGGTATTTTTTAACGCGGGAATGTACTTTTTTGTTGTAGTGTATGGAATACAAAATAACGCATCACACACAATACTCAAGTACTACGCATTGACCTTTTAAGCCAGCACATTGACGACCCTGTGCTTGATCCCAACTTTCATGAGCATTCTAGAGAATTAGCCCTGTTCTCATAGGAAGCGATCTCACTTCCAACCTCATATAGATATGTCTATCGAGGATGTTCTCGTAGCTCTAACATCCCACTCGCAAGAGCAATAATCCTAAATAAGAGTTTTTTTATGAAAGAAACTCATCCTTTGTAAATGTTACCAGATATATGCACTTACACCATACGAATGGATAGAAAATACAGTGATATGGTACTCGTTGATATCATGTCCATATCTTCAACACCAAGGGGGTTTCTCCCCCATTTATTCTGGCGAGAAAGCAAAGCTTTAGTATAATATGTAATTCGTTGCAGAGAGACGGAGAGACAGAGACGAGGAGCAGGTATGGGGTTGAAATGAAGAAAGAGCAACCAAACACGACGTCGTTTGGATTTTATAAGATAACCAACTTCCCAAGTTGGAGATGTTAAAGCTACCGTAACGACGTCGTTGGGAGCCCGCGGAAACAACGACGTCGTTTTGGTGGTAATTTATAAAACTGACTTCGCCTCCAAAACGACGTCGTTTTAGTCCCGGCCTCTCCCACCCCTGAAATTCCAGTCGTCATTTTAGGTTTTTTTCTGAGACGTCGATGGTGGATTGCTAACATCAACCATGGCTGCTCCTCTCTCCAAATCGGCCACCACCACGGCTCCATCTTTCCCTATCGCCACTGCCTACAACCGCCATTGTTTCACCGTCGCATACATCCGCTTATTTTACGATCACCATCCCGCGAAAACAGTACACCATGTTATCCATAAATGACAAAGTGACATTTTATCATTCAAGTACAAACAATTTCATGCAATTGCCATTCGAGAAAAACTCAACAACCCATGATACATTTTATTGAACATGTGGAATGCACTTCAAATAATGGACACCACATGTTTATTATTGGATCTGCAACTATATCGTCTTTTGGGCAAACGACCTTCATAAAAAAAATGTTTGAAGAAGAACAATGATGGGCATTTCAAAGCATTTTTACATTTGAGAAAAGATAATAGTGGAATGCAGCAACATTATAACAGAAGAAGATATGGAGACTAAATGCAGAAATATGGATGTTATTCTAGTGAAAATGAATAGGCTCTACACAAAGACTGATGCAAGACAAAACATTCAGTTTTGATGGGGGGAAAAACCTCAATCTGCCTCCAAGTCTGCTACAGCTAGCATTAACCCTTTTTAGACAAATTTAAACTGAGCATAATACAACATGAAGATTGAGACTGTTTTGACCTTTAAAACGGCACGTATTTGACCTTTAATTTGTCTTACTGAAGTTGGAAATCATCTATGTAAATCCAATATTGAATCAACAAATAAGAAGAAGAAAATAGCGAAAGCCGTAGTCAACACAGGTGTTGAGACTATTTTTCTCAAAATCGATGCCCGACTTGCCTATGTACGAGCATGTGTGTATTTTCATCTATTTTATTTGTCAAAAATAAGGTGTTCTTCACTTACCCAAAGAAAACGTTCTTGTTTGTTTTTGGGACAAATAGTAGATATGGTCTTGCCTAGAAGAGCTTACAATTAACAAGATAATGTACATCTATACAACAATTACGAACTACGGATAAGATGACCTATCAATATTGGCGTTACCTTATTTTTGCTCTGGATTGCACACCTTTCGGAGTACCTTTTAGAGTCATAGCTTGACAATTTCCGAAGAAACAATTTAAAAAATGTGATATTATAGACCCAAAAATCATGATCCTCTGAGTCTCTCTAGAGATCCTGCAAAACCAAGTAGTGATGGTAAATGCATACACCACTTTCTAAGCTCTACATGGTCGGAGAATCAATCAGTGCTTTGCATATGCTAATACATCACTCGGCCTATTTCACTGATTAAGGTATAAAACAAAAACATTAACCAAGAGTTGCAAAACTCAAATAAGCTCCAAAGAGATTGGATAACAGTAGGAGATAACCAAAGATGCATGAGAGCATGACCAAAGATGAATGAATTAGTAAAAAAAGTTTCAACTCTTTTTTTTTGGTTATTCTCACATCTAACATTGTTTATGAATCCAGACATAATGTAAACTCACTCAACCAATATCAAGTGCCATGAGTGCCTGGTTTTACTCAACAAGGAAACAAAAATATCTGCAAGATTAGGTTGGCCATCCATGGGTTATTATGAACAAAACTCAAGAATAATACAGATTCGTATTTCATTACCATAAGTAGCTAGGTCAATTTGGACAGTTTAAAAAGAAATTGTTTTGGGCTCGAGGTTGAAGAAGAATAGACAGAGGCAAGTTATTCTTAGCGTTTATGCCATGCTTCTGGTGAACAATAGGTTGTTGTGGACGATGGAGAAGACGTGGGCCCATTGTGGTGGTGGTTGATCTGGAGCGAGAGGAGGAGCCATTGTTCTGTGAGAAGGAACCCGAAATCATGGACTGTAATTTTGAGGGTGCTACGGAGATGGAACAAGGGTCCAAACGACGTTGCTATGGAAAAATGATGTCGTTTTTAAACAGTGCTCTTAGCAAGCGTGCTATTTTAAAACGACGCCGCTTTTGGCTTATTATGATTCTCCAAAGCGATGTCGTTATTTGTGAGCGGGAAGAAAAATTGGCATCGAACTGGGGGTGAAAATAAAAACTGGATTAGACCGATGGTTTGAGGATTGAAAAATTCGGTTCGGTCCGGTCCGATTTCGGTTTGGAGGTTTGGGAAAATCGATTTTTCGGTCTGGTTTCGGTGATTGAGGCTTGTAATTTATAAATTTTCTGTGTCCTAAATTTTCTGATTTGAAAATCATCTTATGAAGTCATTTCATATATAGTTTTTCTCCAACTTCAATTGGGATCGGCACAAGTAGAGCGTGCAATCGGTCTCCTAGATATTAGCTAATGTGTTTGTAAGCTGGTCCAAACACTTTGAGTTTTTGAAAAAAAGAGAGCAAAAGATTCATCTCCAACTGTCCATTCTAATTTCAACCCATTGTTTCGTCAAATTTTGAAATGCCCTATATTCCAAATCTCAATAAATTCTAAAAGGCACAACAAGATTTCTTTTTTTTTTCCCCAAATAAGGTTTGTTTTTTTTGATATAATAAAAGAATTAGTGAAAAAAGAAGAAAAAAAATTATAGCATTAGGTATCAAAAAACAAGCTTGTGACAAAATTCTATGCAATCCAGAAAGACTTGACGGGGACCCAGGTAGGCTAGTGTGTATTGCGCACAATAGTCTATGCTGCGCACCAAAACGACATTGTTTCGACATGCAAAATACTCCCTACCAGTTGGGAGCTGATTGAATAATTTCGGTCAATGTTTTACGCATCAAAACAATATAATTTTAGCGCGTAGCACAGACTATTGTGCACAATGCACATCAACCTCCTCAATTCTGATCGGGATTGTAGCACAAAAATTATGAGTAGCGTTTCACCCATTCTGCCATGAATTCTTTTTTGAGTAAATTTTGCATGGATGCTTATCTCTTGATCCTTTAATTTTTAGGTTTTTGATTGCTTTCCAACATTGAATTTATCAAATTATGTGACAGAATTATCAAAAGTTAGAAGAAATTGAATTTTGTGAAAGGGAGTTTAAATTTCACATGAAATAAAAAAATAATACCATTTCTTGAGGAGTCTAAATTCCACTGTTGTATTTTTCTAATAAAATCTTTAATCATCTCGCACTTAAACTGTAAAATGGTGAATCCAAGGTAGTGTTGTTTTGCACTGGGTCTCCGGTACGTATTATGATGCTTGAGTTAGTCATTTGTTGAACAAGAGTGTGTTCACGCGTACTTGTGAATGAAACCCCCTTGGCTTATTTGTAGAAAAATCTATAAGAGCACTAAGCACAAGATGTTGGAAATGACGTGCCATGGACCGCAAATCATAGCACTTCTGCCACTTGTTTCATGTATGTGCGAATTGGATGCTAACGTCCTCACCTCTTCCCAGGTAGGTGCTCGGAATTTGTCCGTTTATTTTCATCTAAGTCCAAATTGATCTTTTATAGCTTTTTTATATTAAATATTCGTTTTTATGAATTCTTGTCAATTTTTTACTTCAAATTTAAAGCGTAATATAAAAATTTAAATATTATGATAAAAACTTAAATTTTTTTACTAAAGGTAAATATAACTGAAAAAATTCTATTTGTTTAAGATTAAATAGTCGTTGTGGCAATCTTTAAGTTTTATCTTATATATTTTTACTACTTAATTTCTTCTTATTGACACAAGTAAACATTTAAAAATAAATTGGTGCAAAATTAACAAAAGTTCATAAAAGTCATAATTTTAGAAAAACAATTTAATAATAATTTTACTTTAAATTCGGTCTACGTCTTTATTTTTTTTAGATATTATATCAATGATAGTGTGTGTAATTCTTTGCGAGACTCAACATTCTCACGTATATCAATTTAGGTCTCTCATTTTATTTTGACAATGACAATGCAAAGAATGGTTTGAATTGTAACCACTCAAATGATTAAGAAATGTATAAGGCTGGATACGTACAAGAATGAATCTTCGATTTAAATGCATGCTCGAGTTTGATTCTAGCAAATTTGGTATCGGGTCGTGAGATTTAGTAAGCTCTTTGGACGCACAATCCCAGATTGGACCGAGCCTCCTCATACGCTCAGCATTTAGAGGAATTCATGGGAGGATTGACTCCCCCAAGTAATGTTGCTCGGTCGTGTTGGTGTGGACTCAATGCTTGACACGGCCTGAGTAGGGCGTGTGTAAGGACCCGGAAATTTTTCGTAAATTTATACAATAAAAGGGTCGTTAATTGATCC
>JABCMJ010005315.1:0-20965 GCA_014822125.1 Arbutus unedo | reverse complement strand
CCTTGTAGGGTTTCATATTTTTTGTTGTATAATCTGTGCATGTTCATTATTGGGTCTCGGGAGTCGATCCATAACAAGGACAACATTGGGTTTGACATAGAGCCATGTGTACCATCCCCAACGTCTACTTGAATACATGGGGCCATGCTTCCAGTTTCTATTGGTGCGTTGCTACGAACGACTTTGCCTCTACCTGTCTCATGGTTGCTTGCCCAAAAATTCTCTCACCTCTCCTTTCTTCTGCCCGACTAATTCTCGCTTGGATGGGCCATGTTTATGTTGCCAGTTCCACTCTCTGGTTGAATAATATACACACCTAAAACGGATAACATGGATGCATAGTACAAAACATGTAAGGACCTGTTTTAAATTAATCAATAATAAATAATTTTTTTGTATTTTTAACCCATGTTTCGTGTGAACCATTCAAATTATCACAACATAGATTAATATTAGAAATTTAAATTGAAGATTTGCATTTTTATAGTTTAAATACATAATTAAACTATTTGCATAGACATATGTGTGTGTGTGTGTGTGTCACCAGCTATGTATATATATATATATATGTATATAATGTATTTCTTATCATCTTTATATTTTTTTCTCCCTGGTTTCTTCCCACTCGTTGGATAAATTTCTATTCCTTGCCTATAAATAGAAAACTTTCTTTGGTTCATGGAGACCCACTGGCTTGAAATCTTGAGATTGAGAGAGCAAGAGAGTGAGAATAAATCAGTTGACAAACTCACCAATTCGAAGCTCATGTTCCTTTCCGAATCAATCCAATTCATTCTTATTCATCACCTAGATGTAAGTTCTTCAATCATTGGTTCTCAATTTTAATATTTAGAGAATGTTCATAAATTTGGAGTGCTTCAATGAAGGAAGTAGCTTTGCCATTTGGAGAAGATGACCTTCACAATCGGATGGTCAAAGATGGGCCATCCAGATAAACCCCATTGCTGTATCTCAATTTTTATGTAGAAAACACATCACATCCGGATGGCCATAGATAGCCCATCCGGATGACCTTTACTACTGTAAATAGACTTTTCTGCTTTAGACAAATTTCTAACCTGAATTTCAAAATAACCGTGTGAATGCTACATGACTCAGAATGACCCCAAATTTGGTGATAGATCAATACGTTATCTTGCATCTCCAATTTGAATCAACTCATTTGGGCTTCTAGAACTCTATATATAGATGTTTTAGTAAACTGTGGCAGATTGCGACCAAGCCTGTTATCAACATTTTTTGACCAACATAAAGTCACCTCTAAATCTCGAACTCTTCATATGAAGTATTCTCAACGTATTAAACTACGTTCTCGTAAAATTATAGAACCTTTGGAGTTGAACCAATGCCTTAATCTTGCGACATGACAAATAAAATTCGAGGTAGATGAGCCCCAACCGGATGACCTAAAAATAATCCATTCGGATGATCCCTATCTCGTGACCAATTTTTTTACCTTGTGCACACCAAACCCAACCGGATGAACCTAGATAGACCATCCGGATGACTTTCACCCTTGAAAGCCAATTTGTTTTAGAACTATGAACAAGGGCGGACTCAGGATTTAAATTTGGGAGTGTCACCATCAAAATAAATAAACAATTAAGAATTAAATTTGCATTCAATAATAAAAAAATATAGGTGCTCAAAATTTAATTAACTAGATTAGAGAGAGTTTGACAAAGCAAAAAAGTATAGGGGTGTCATTGTGTTATGTGGTACGCTCTGATTTACTATTAAAACCTTTAAAAAAAATTGCCTTTAGTGGAGCATGGGGGGTGTCACATGACACCTCCCCCCACTCTGTCAATCCACCCCTGACTATGAAGGTCAACCGGATAAACTTGGTATGTTCAACTGGATGATTAGTTCCAAACCAACTCACAAACCTCTAAACGTTTTCAATACCTATGACGCTAAGACCACTTAATCATAACCCATGCTAATGCACTTAAACATACTTAGATAGCTATTTCAATTTCATGTTTTAAACTAGTTACCTTACATTATGTCATGTTATCCTACCATGTTAGAATATTGTCCATAAATATATCATGCTATCTTATTTTGCTATGATGATGTATGCTTATGCTATGACAATCAATGGCTTGATCCCCATGAAAGCATGTTTAACTAAATCTTTGTATACAGACTTGTGAATATAGAATGTGAAGTTGGTGATCAATATGTAGGTATTCCGTGGATGCCCGACTTTGGAAACTTATGAAAACTGTGAATGTTGGATATTGTTGTGAATACATTCTCCATGAGAATATCTCTGGTTATTGAGAGCAATGCCACTTGAGCCGAAACTTTGACTAAACCAGAGGCGTAATGTACCCAAGTCATGTATTATCCAAGTTGTGCATTTAACCGTGTCATGCGTTTATCCAAGTTATGCTCATGCCTAGTTATATATGAACTTAGCATACCTTTTATTCAGTCTAGTGGTGTCAAGTGTTTTAGGTGTGTTTTGTTGTTGGCATGGTAAAAGAGTATATAACGCTTAGGCTGAACATATCAATTGGGAACATGACATACGAGATCACGGTGGTCGGGGAGAATGGTGGTTGGGAAGCACAGTTAGTAAAGAGTTCATAATCGTTATCTGATAAGAATACCCTATTGAGATAAAATGATGCAACATGATATGACTTGGTCATAATTGAATTGGTTGAATTGAGAACTCTAATGGTATCTGGAATATAGTGATATTACCAATCAAACGAGACTTAACATTTTGATACTTTATTTCAGTACTTACCTGTTATTGTTTTTGATATACTATTCATTCATAATTACACATCATGTTGTTCCAAACATTAAAAAGAGAATTTAAATGGTAGGATCTTCTTATTGAGTGTCACAACTCATGGCACATCTTCCTTTTTGCCCCTAGCATTTCATGTCAGGTACGAATGAAGACGGAACGAAACCCGAATACCCGATCTAAGAAGATACCTGTGCAGAAGATGATGCTGTCAAGCCTTGGTTCACCTAATTAACCATAGAATTACTCTGACTTTTTTTGAAAAGTTTTTTTAATGTACTTTTTGATAAACAACTTTATTTTCAAACTCATGTATTTTGTTAAGAAACAATTCTCTATATTAATCTCTACGTTTTAAATGAAACATTTAAAATTTTATTTATTTTATCATTTTATTAACGTATCCGAAAAATCGAGACGTTACAAAACACATGTGAGATCACATGCGTAGTTTGTCCAACATAGAAAGAATGCCACCCAAGTGCGTAGTTGGCATACAACACATCCCTAATTTGCACTTTGAAGTTTTTTTTATAATTTGCTTCTGGTATGGAGTATTTTTCATGATTTATTTTTGTAATTGGGTTATATCGATAAAAAAACATATATGTATGTGTATATATATACACATCTAATAGAAAGAATATCTGACAATCGAATGAACTTTTTGAAGAAAATCTTACCTCTATAAGGAATTGTGAATCAAAAGACTACACACCAACGAAATACTTCACCAACTAATAATATCCTTTTTATTTAATTAAATATGCCTTTTTATTTTATTGAGTTTGGAAGTTGCATGAACTATCAACCGTCTTAAGAATCAAAATAGTTGCTAAATCCACTCCTATATATACAAACCGAATTGGATCCCTATCAATTATTATTCCTATTCTTCAGTGAAGAGGTTTTTAAAAGGAGATCTAATGTCAATTATTTTTCCTTATTTGCAAAAGGTGCTCCAATTTAATCAGATTGCAACTCCCAACTTAAAAGAATAATTATTGGGTGTTCTTGATTAGTAACCCAGTCGCAACTCACTACAAATTATTTTATGAACTCCACAACTAATTAAATAAGTTTTACAAAAATATACAATATAGAAAGTTATTAAAGTATCACTCAGCCATATTTTATTTGAATCTACTGCATCAAATGCACTAAGAGATAGTAGCGTATTTTGATGGTGCCTCAAACATTTCAGCATTTGATCGGAAATGCTAATTTTAGAGTTTATCGAGAATTTTATTTATTTAGAAGATCAAGTTAATTGAATATTCATAATTTCATGATTGAGAGAGGCTTCTCTAATAAGTGATTCTTAAAATCATATTAATCATTTATTTTAAAAAATCTATACTATCTGATTATAAATTTATCAATATCTGATCAATTTAAATTTTATATTATTTGATATTTGTTAAAAAAAATGATTCAAATTACTATCATGATATCACAAAAGGCCCTGAACATGACGCGGTGCAATTTTATTGTGTTATTTCAATACGACGGCACTCTATGTCCGGCTTAAGACAGCTGAACTTTAAGACAATGTACATATGTATGTATACGTACTGTCCGCGTATCCAAATACTTGTCCGTCTGGAAATACCTTCCCTCGGAAGAAGCTTCTCTCTCTCATCCTCTCTGCTCTTTCTCTCTCTCTCTCTCTCCCTGTCTCTCCGTGACCATTGTATTCGGAGATTTGTCCATTCGAGCCCGCATGTAAAAGCCTGTCCATTCCCTTTCGCTTTCGCTTTCTCGTCGATTCTCTTCTGGGGATCGATCAGATTTTTCTAGAAAGTGGAAATATCTGTAAGAATTCTTTCCTTTATGATCTCTGTCAGGGCTCAAATCACGTGAAATTGCTTTCTCTTTTTAATGGGGTTGATTCTTTTATTGCATGTGATTTCTTTTGTGATTATTCGTTCTGTTTCAAGCTTATCTAGACTTGTTGGATCTCTGTTTTCTAGGTTTTCTTTTGGGTTGCTATGGCGTGTATTTGTTCTGACCCTCCTGGTGTGGTTTTGGGCTATATTATTCGGAATCAATTGATTTCTTCATTGCCCATTTCCGATTTTCTAATGCCCATCTCCGTTTCCTAGGGTTGTCTGCCATTTGGTTTGGGGGTTTTCTAAGCTTGTGTAACCTCAATAATGAAGACCCTTTTTCGTTTCTTTTTTTCAAATAAGTACGCATTTGTTAAATCAAGAGGTTATATGAATCGATTCTTGTGGTTTTAAGCACAAGACGGCATGATTTTGTGAAAGTATGATCTGTTAAGAGTTTTGTTTTGATTGAAAGTTTATCCTACAGATTGAGGGCGCGCTTGAATTTCCCATTGGGCGTCTTAACAATGACCATATCGTTGGAAGGTCTTGCAAGTCTTTGTGGGCTTGATATTGAATAAATATTTCTTACATTTGGATATATGTGAATCAATTATTGTTGTTTTAATCCAAACAGCACGATTTTTGTGAAATCATCTGCTATAGTTTGTCTATCATTGTAAGTGGTACAATCAATTCCGTGTTTTGGTGTAATTGTAGTTTGTCTTTGAGTTTCTAGGGTTTGGAGATTTCCGTAGATTGAAAAGGATAGTCATTAATATATTGTTTTGAGACACATTTGGATGCCCCATTTTCAGAGTTTCAACACGAAGTTGCTGTTCAGTTTACAAGTACATATCAATCAGTAGTTCTGGTTCTAACATTACGACAGCTGTCTTTGATATACTTCTTTTCTTTTTTTTTCTATGGGTTTTTGGTTTGAGTGAGAAAAGAATAATTGATTGTGTGTTTATGTGTCAGTGTAGTTTGTTCTGAGCTTTGTACGCTTAACATTGAATTCCCATTTGTTATCTTAAGTTTATATGAATTTATTCTCTTGGCTTTAATTCCCAAACAACAATATTTTGTGGAGTTTATCTGTCAGGTTTTGATTCAAAAGAAAAACAAATAATTGATCCAGTGTTTCGGTGTCATTGTAGCTTGCCTTTGTCTTTCTAGGGTTTGGAGATTTCTGTAGATGGAAAAGGATAAGTTCCTGAACCATGGTGGCAGTGCACTGCCTCCATCAGGCCGGCATCATTCGGTCTTTTCACCCTCTGGGAACAGTTCCTTGCCTCCACTAGGATCTGGGGGCAATTCAGAGCAGGGTTATTTTGGTCACCATGGGATGTCTTCTGATACTGCCCGTTTTAGCCATGATATCAGCCGAATGCCCGATAACCCACCCAAGAAGAATTTGGGCCACCGCCGTGCCCATTCGGAGATTCTTACACTTCCTGATGACATCAGTTTTGATAGTGATCTTGGTGTTGTGGGAGGCTTGGATGGACCTTCATTATCCGATGAGACTGAGGAAGATTTGTTTTCTATGTACCTTGATATGGACAAATTGAACTCTTCATCTGCAACATCTGGCTTCCAAGTGGGTGAGTCATCTTTTGCTGCAGCCCCAGCTTCTGCACCATCTCCTCTAGCTGAGAATGTGGGTCCCAGCTCTAGTGAGAGGTCTAGAATTAGGCATCAGCACAGCCAGTCGTTGGATGGATCTACGACTATAAAGCCAGAGATGCTAATGTCGGGTTCAGAAGAGAACATGGGAGCTGATTCTAAGAAAGCCGTGTCTGCTTCTAAGCTTGCTGAGCTTGCTCTTGTTGATCCAAAGCGTGCTAAGAGGTATGTTTTCTTATAATATTTTTTTGTTTGGCTGCTGTTATTCCTTGAATATTTTGTGCTTGAGCTCCAAATAAACTGAACAAAGGAAAGAACCTATGCTAATTCAGCAAGAGTAGATAAAACATTGTTCTGAACCGTTTATCTTCTGTACTTTACTTTGGTTGTTTGCTGGTCTCCTTCTAATTATATGTGTCGCGTTAGGTGCTTTGCTTTCCTTCTTTATAGTGTACTGTTTCATCCCTCATATCGGTTTTATACCTTTAAATGTCTTAGCCCAAGTTTATACTGTGGAATTGGAGTAGTTTATGGTGCTTTAAATTTTTAGATATCTATTAGAGCTTGTCCCACATTGCTTAATTACAACCTCCAAAACTAGTATATGAGATTGGACGGCCTCTCCACTCATTGTCAATTGGTTTGGAATTGGATGATTTAACAATATCTTTAGATTTGCTAATTTCTCGTGCCAAGGAATGGGATATTCTTCAATCATTTGGAATTGCCTTTTGTGGTGGGATCCATCAGCCATGTTAGCTTTCAATTTTTTTTATCATCTGTAATCATGTTAGTTGGAAGCAATGTTTTCAGATGTGAAAACACAAGGCGAGGTGGTTGACCTCCGATGAGGCGAGGCGTAAGCCTCGAGGGATTTGGGGCATAAGTCTTTGGAGATTCCTTTTTTATATTTAGAAAAATAAAATTAATTATAATACCATTAAAAAGTTACTAAAATAAGGAAAAGTAAATAAATTCCAAAAAAAGTATGTTAAGGCATAAAACATAGGGCAAAATAGATGTAACCTTTAAAAGCATGTGAGCCTATAAATAAAAAGCATGCGACAAAGTTCAATAACTTAAACTCAAAAAATAAGTTTCTTCATTCCCTCCTCTATCGCATTTGCCTCCATCTTTGTGCGCTATCCTTTGTGGTTCAGCGCCCCAAAATATATGCTTAGAGGCATTCATAGCACACCTTGCCTCAAGGCGAGCCTCGAAAACGCAGTTGAAAACATTGATTGGAAGAGCATGAGTGTATTAGACTATCAACAAATTTTTATAACAGAGTTTACCCATTATGTAAGCTAGTGAGGTTTGCATTAGACATTAGTTCACCATTTCTACTACCTTAATATTCGGTACTATAATTTTGATGGCCATGTGCCCTATTTGAAAGAAGCAAAGTTATATTTGGTACCGTTACCGTGCCGGCCTCATTGACCTACCCAACCAAACTGTTCCGGGTTGTAGAATTTTTTTTTAAAATTTTCAATTGATAAGTTTTTGGTAATTACACATAAATTGAGAGTAAAATCATCCTCTTTTATATTTGGTGATTTGTTTTAAGCTGTGAGGCTTTATTTTAAGTCCAATATGATTTTTTGTTAAAAATATTATTTGAGTAATGTATATCATTTTTTAGTGATAAATCTGAAACGGTACGCCGGTACACACCAGTACTCGAGCGTACCGTACCGGTAACAAAAATGGTATGCTTGCCGGTAGAAGATTGATAACTTTCGAAATAAGTATTGATGTGTAAATCAGACATGATTTTTGAAATTTTACATCGGTCTACTTAGGGGTGAAAATAAAAACTGAGAAATCGGACCGGACTGGACCGATGGTTTGAAGATTGAAAAATTCGGTCCGGTCCGGTCCAGTCCGGTTTTGGTTTGGGAGTTTGGGAAAACCAGTTTTTCGGTTTGGTTTCATTTTAGGGGAATACTAAACCGGTCCAAACTGGACCAGATTGGATGCGGGTATAAATGTAAATATATTATATTTGTATGTTTATATGTTGTAACTTATAATTTATTACTCCATCAGTTATTTAGTCCATTAGGATTTAGGACCATATACCGTGTACTGAAAATGAAAAATCACCATTTACCTAGAGTGAATGAAAATGAAAATCACTAGTCCGGGAATAAAAAATAAGAGTAAGCTTGAACTGTTCAATACATTTTCATTGTGGGAAATTTCACCCCAAATTGTTAATTTTTTACTTCTCTTTTGTGGTTGGCCCGAAATATTGCCAAAAAGATCAAAAAGTCCAAACCGGACCGAAACCAGCTCAAACTAATTGAAACCGGACCGGTTTCAATCTGATTGAAATCGGTCCGGTTTCGGTTTACAAAATTTCCAAACTGGTTCAGTCCCATGAATTCCACCAAACCGGACCAGTTACACCCTAGGTCTACTTGCTCCTTTGGCCATGTTACCATCTACAAATGCCAATTTTTTGTTGGAGCAGGAGTGTCCTCAGTCCTCGGAGGGGATTCTCTGACTAACATTTCTGGTTAAAAATGAGTTATTGAGTAGGTTACAACTGATTATGGTACCAAGTTAAAGACATAAATTCTGTTCTATTCCAGTTCAGTGTTTATGCCTACCTACATTTGCACTAGGAGTTGCTCCTTTGGCCATGTTACCATCTATAAATATTCAGTGCTTATCATGCAAGTAGAGTTCTGCACATCCACAAAATCACAGTTAAACTGCACTTGCAAAAATGAAAATTATCATCTCCATTTTCCTTTTCAACTTGAATGAAATTTATTTTAAAAGGAAAAAAAAGAAGACTCTAGGAGTTGTCTTGACTTGGTAAACATTGGAACTACTTATTGAGGCGTGCTAGTGCTTTGTTGGAAATATTTCGTTCTCGGATGTATTGATTGTAGTAGTTGAAAAACATTCTTGACCTATTTAATCACACGCAAGGCCGAATGTTATTGGCAGATTCAGTGATCCTCGAAGTAATAAGTATTAGAAATATTTTTTGAGGTGTAGTGGTTAGTGCTGCATATGAAATATCTCATTCTTTATGTATTCATTATTACAGTTAAAATGCATCCTAGACCTCTTTAAACACACTCACCATCATTAGTGCAGATTCAGTGATTCCTGCTAGGACCCTTTTTCTCATTCCTTTTTCTATGCTATCGTTATCACTAAAAAAAATCTCAGACCACAAGCTCTAGAGCTATTGCTCACCTCGAGATTGCCTGTGCTTGTAGTTTTATGGACAGAGGAATATTTAGATAGGTTTTTTCGTACAGCTCAACTTTCTCCTCCTGAAAATCCTGGAAAAGATTATACAGATATTGAAATTTATCAAAGATGAGAGGGGGAAGATAGGAAGAGCTGAAAATGAAAAAAGTTATTACAAATTAATTTGGTTTTTGAAATCACCTTGACTTACAGATATCAAGTGTAGATATTTCTTTGACAAGGGTAAAAAAGAGAAGATATTACAAACTTTTTGTTTCTGAAATCCAGTTGACTTACCGGTAAAGATATATAAATCACTTATTCACTAGGAGAATATTTGTAGCAATTTGTTTGAGAGAGTGATTTTGTGGGATTGAATAATTACCATTAGAGTTTTGAAGAACATGGATGCATTTATTGGTTAACTTGGATTGCTTATGTTTGAAGGATTGATCGAACTACATTGGTGGGATTGTCAGTTAGGTTTATGTTCTGTATTAACTTCTCACCAGCGTATATTTTTTCTCCTTAATGCATAACATGTCCAAAAGTTTGTTTTATTTGAAAGTTCATGTTCTGTCTTTTTGTTGACTCTGTACGTGCGTACACTGTTAATTCTGTTATTGTGCATATATTTGAATTTGATTGCTGGAATCGTGTATACTTCATGATTTTTTGAATAGTGTGTACTTCATGATTTCTGGAATGGGTGTATTCTCTTCGTGTAGCGGAAACTTCTGTTATCCTTTATTCTTAATATTTTTGTTTTTATTTGCTTTTGCTACTGCATGGATCCTATGAAATAGTTTGAGCCAAAACTCAGTTTGGTGTTTTTCTTATGTACACATTAGAATCTGGGCAAATCGGCAGTCAGCTGCTAGGTCAAAGGAAAGGAAGATGAGGTACATATCTGAGCTTGAAAGGAAAGTTCAAACGCTGCAAACTGAAGCAACGTCATTGTCTGCGCAATTGACCTTGTTACAGGTAGATTATGTGATAACCTCTATATTTAAAAGTTCAGTTTTAGTGACTCGTTATACAACTTAGTAGTTCGTAAAGTTGAGCATACGATAATTTTTGTTTTCTTGTTTCGTTAGTTTCTTTAAGAGCATTGAGTTGAGCCACGTGACTATTTGGTTTTGTTTTTCATGAACAGAGAGATACAACTGGTCTGAATGCGGAAAACAATGAACTGAAACTGCGTTTGCAAACAATGGAGCAACAGGTTCACTTGCAAGATGGTAACAGTCTTCCCTAAACCCATACTGGCAGTTGCTCCTTCGTATTACCGCTTTTTTTTTCTTCATACATATCCTCTTTTGTCATCACTTTTAATTCTTGTGAAGGAGCAATATTGTAGCCATTCCACCGAAATTAGATAACATCGGCATTGACAAGCACACGTATAGTTTTTCATAAAACTACAAGGTCCTTGAATATTTTGTAGCCATAGGAGACAAAACACGCTTATTCACTAAAAAGCCTTGGAGCCCTGGTTAATGACACATCAATAGGTTCTGGTTTCTGTTGATCCAGATTCATGCAATGTGAAAAAGCAACTTCCATTCTTCCTCTTTAACATATGATCTGTGGGTGATATGGAACTTTTTATATTGGAAGTGACGGGGCACTAGTGAAACCAAACGTTTTAGCAAGTTCTTCTGGGGTTTTTCAAAGGACAGTCTAGTAAAGTGTATGTGTACCAATCAAATTTAAAGGATGGCAGCGTTAAGGACGCTTGCGACCACAGATAGGTTACAGAATTGGGCTCCGCCCAACATAACCTGTATTTTTTGTGGAATTAGAAATGAAAGCCATATTCATCTATTCTTTGATTCTTCCTTTTCTTCTCAGTTATGGGGGGTATCTAAGAGCAAGGGGTGCATAGAGGTTCTACTATTTTGGATCAGGAGTTAGAATGGGCTAGGCAATTTAAGGGTGGAAATAGTCTGCATCATACAGTGTACAAATTGTGTTTAGCAGCTGCCATTTATCATATTTGGGGGGAAAAGGAACAAAAGGATTTTCTGGAATCAGATTGAGGATGTTGAATCTGTAAAGCATAAGGCAGAAGCTGATTTAAGATCCTATATCAGTTCTTGGAGGCAAGTCAAAGAACAACTAAAAATCTGGATATATGTTCAGTCTGGAATATTTCATTTAAAATCTTTGCCGACCTGTATACCTGAGAAGGTTTTGAGTCCTGTTTTGTGCCTGATCCTGTTATGAAAAAGCTTAGAGTTTGAGTCTCTTTTTAGTGGATTTGGTGCTGTCTGAAGTTTCTGTTTTTGGCCTGGTTGGCAATTTTCTTTTCTTCTGTTTTTTGTTGCGTTGATGTTTGGCTACTCTTGGCCTTTCCTATGCCGCGATTGGATGCTTCGTAAGGCTCTTCCTTTTATTGTTGGTTGTTTGGTTTTAATAAAACTTAATTTACCAAAAAAAAATATATTAAAGAAATAGGAAGTTAGGAGGGAGGATTAGATCTATTTTAAACTCCTCTTCTTGCGGTGGGTGAAAGCTTTGGGAGGGTTACTACTTTGTTGGGCCTTCATGCATTTGATTAATTACATTTGCGCCTAGAGATGTTAGTTGGACTTTCCATGTAGGTTTTGTAAAGACGTTGTAATTAGAAATTAGGAAAAACGTATGTAGGGATTCATTAACCACACCCTAATAATACACACAATATATAGAGAGTTTGGGTACAAAGGGAAACAACTAAATTACCCTCAAAATATAACAATATCCATATATCTAACACTCCCCCTCAAGCTGGGACATAGTATCACACAAACCCAGCTTGTTGAAACAATAACTCTTAACCATGGTTTGCACAATGGTTTGGTGAAGATATCGACTAGTTGAACTCTTATAGACACAAGGAGTAGCGATCACATTGCAATCCACCTTTTTTCAAGCAAGATGACTATCCACCTCAATATGCATAGTTCTCTCATGAAAAGTTGAATTGGATGCAATGTGAATGGCAGTTTGGTTATCACAGTACATATTTATGGGCAGCTGAACACCAAAACCTATCTCGTCGAGAAGGGACTGTATCCAAATAATCTCACATGTAGTGTGTGCCATAGTACAGTACTGTACTTCTGCACTCAATCTCGCAACAACTGTTTGTTTCTTAGTTTTTCAAGTAATAAGATTACCTCCTAAGAAAATACAGTAGCCTGGCTCGATAAATAATCTCGCATGTAGTGTGAATTTCTTGTTAGAAGGTCCTCTTGCCTAGTCTGAATCAGTGAATGTCTCAACATGTAAATGACCACTGGCTCGATAAAACATACCCCATTCTGGATGAGCCTTGACATACTTCACAATACGAAGAACAGTCTCTCAGTATGAGGAAGTCAAGGTGCGGACGTAAATTGACTCACCAAACTAACTGCAAATGAATATCAGATGACATGTGCCACAGCTTCGTCATCACTGAAATAAACGATAATGACAGAGACTGATGCAGGAACAAACATCAATACCATCATCAATGATTCAATACATCAGGCGACCAAGAATAGAGGTGATCGAGAGACTGGTTATCAGAGGAGATCGAGATTGAGAATGAAGCTGCGATAAATACTGAACTTGGTTTGCAGCTCGAGACTGAAGTCGTGTACTCTTTGGACTGTCTCATACGATCATCAATCTCACACAAAAAAGGTAAAAAATCACCAGATCGAGATTGCAATCTAGAGAAGTTGCAGCGTGAGGAAGAGAAGAGAATCACCACAGCGAAATCACCAGATCAAGACGCAAGAGATGACGAGGACTTGTCGGCAGCAGCTGGCAGCAACTATGGTGTTAGAGGGTTAGGGTTTTTTTAAAGCTCCGATACCATGTAACAAAAATTAGGAAAAAACGTATTTAGGGATTCATTAACCACACCCTAATACACATGATATATATAGTTTGGGTACAAAGGGAAAAGACTAAACTACCCTCAAAGCATAACCATATCTATATATCTAACAGAGGTAATTGTTCATTGCTCCCAAGCTATATGTGTCATTTCTAGGTGGTACTCCCAACAAATCAAGTAGAGACAAATTTTGTGGGTGGGGCACAACACACTTTTGTTGGGTTGTTGGGAGACAAGGGGTGACCAACATAGTGTGTGCTGCAATAACTCATCGGTATGTGGGGCCACATGGTACTAAGGGAGTACCTAGTAATTAGTCTTAAGAAAGATGCATCATTTTGTATTATCACTGCACCTCTTGGAACAGGTTTGCTTGCATCGAGATTAAATGTTAGGGTTTGACTTAAATTTTGATTTGTTGACCAGTAAACAAATAAGTATCATGCTAGGTGAATGTTGGGATTTCGCCATCATTTTTATCTTCTCCTTTTATCTTGGAATAAATTATTGCGGTGCTAATAAAACAAGGGAAAAGTAATGAAAAAGGGTTGGATTTGTTAAGCAAATTACTGGTTGTTTCACACTGTGAAGCAGTTAGCACATGTTGGTTGAAAACAATGCTTCTTATCTGTGAGTAGCCCTTGCGGCAATCATTTGGATTACACCGACAAATGACATTTCTGTGATTTACTTAAATAGCCTTGAATGAAGCACTGAAAGAGGAGATTCAGCATTTGAAAGTACTGACTGGCCAAGGCATTCCAAATGGTGGACAAATGATGAACTTCCCTCCATCTTTTGGAGGAAACCAGCAATTTTATCCCAACAATCACGCTATGCACACACTCATGGCTGCACAACAGTTTCAACAGCTCCAAATTCACCCCCAGAAGCAGCAGCAGCAGCAGCAGCACCCCCACCACCAATTTCAGCAGCAACAGCAGCAGCATCAACTCCACCAAATTCAGCAGCAGCAGCAACTCATGCATCAGGAGCTGCAGCAGCAGCAGGAGCAATACCTACGACAAACTGGGGAAACACAAAGGCGAGGTTCGATGCCATTTTCAGGCAAGAAAGATAATGCTTCAGATGTCAACCATTCTGCACCAAAGGATTGATTGAGGGGTAGAAATGGGCCAATGCGTCTCTCATGTAGAATGAGCCATTCCAAATTCATTGTTTCTGATTATGTAGTCAAATATGTCAGCTGTTCTCTGTTGATTAGATGCGTTGATGTAACTATTTTGTAGGTTTTATATCGCACTTCTTTCCGGGTTGGAGGCTTATTTTGGATTTTAGTTCGTGGTCAATATTCTGAGGGTGAATTCATTCACATGCTGTAGTCATCTAACACCTGTTTCTTTCTTTTGGGCATTGCCAATAGTGGTTGTCTGGTATTGAAATTTTGCAGAATCTCTCTCTCTCTCTCTCTCTCACATTTTCTCTGCTGAGGTGTTACCCTTTGGCTATAGCTTTGGTCATGTTAAGGCTGCGTTTTAAGTCAAAACAAGGGGTGCTCCTGCTACACACACAGAGTTTAGAATAAAGAATAAATTTGATATGTAGTACACAAGTCTAAAAAATGGTCTTGCAAACCCGACCATCAAATCATTTCTATTGACTTTCAATTATCATGCTTTCATGTTGACAAAAAGAATTAAAGGCGACAGCTCTAGCTTTCCACGAATATTGTTTTGCAGACTTGCCAAAAATCTCCCCTAGTGCAAATTGAGTGTTGCTTAGGAAACCTCCAAAACAAATAAAGTTGTTTTTTCCACCCAAGCCACAAAAAAAATAAATTAAAAAGTGATTTATTCAATGTTCATAAAACATAGCGCCAGAGAAAGTAGTGTGAACCCCAAACAAGATTAGCAAAATAATTAAGACTTTAAATTTAAGTTTAAAAAGGGTACTTTTTAGTGATCTATCCTAAGTTTCTGACAATATCAAACACGTCACCTACTTTCTGAAGTATTTCTACAATTCCCAACACTTTTTATGGCGATACCTATTTACCCCTTTCTGATAATCCAACATTAGAAAATATAGCAATAGCACGATGTGATGGTAATGGTATAGATATTTCTAAATAACTGAAATGGCATTCCCTCTTTGGGTACTTTGCCTGTCCTTCCTCTCTCCCTCTTGGTGCATTATTCACATGTTTTGTCTACTTTATGCTTTACTAATTAACCATTACATATATAACTGTACATGTTAGCAACTAAGATTGAATGGATATCCTCTACCACTAGAAATGGCATTCTAAGAGCAATTTTTGTTGTCTGTGGGTTAGAGGTTGCAATTCAGATGAACTCTGTTAATCCTGCCCTAAAGGAAAATATGACTTTTGGAATTGGTGCAATCCAATTAACTCAAAGTGAGCTTGTCAACCAATACAAGATTGAGGTCTTTGTTTGGCAGGGTGCTCCAAGGAAGAACTTGTACAATATCAGAGCTATGTAGGAGAGTTATCATCCCTCAGTCGCAAGGGGCATGCCCTCTCTGTGCCAATGCTTATGAAACTCCAGACCATCTCTTACTGCTGTGTCCTTTAACCTGGAAAGTGTGGTCTGCTATTATCAACTGGTGGGGTTCCTCTTGGGCCTCTCCTCCGGACCTTCTCAGTAGTTATCAAGATTGCCATTTGGATTAAAGGGAAATATGGTCTTCCAGGGGGCTTCTATAGAGGATTTCAGATGGAATATGGAGGGGATAAAATCTCTCAGGGTAGAGCATGCCCTGGTCTTAGCAGGGAGTAGGATGTATTAGGTGATCAGGTTGGGTTATTGCATTGGTTCTCTCATTAAGGTTGGTTTTGCATATTTCGGTGTCCTGCATTTTGATCGAGTAAATAGGGGTTGGTTTGATTCAAGTGTCACAACAGCTATCCACTAGGTCCAGTCTGCAGAGATTCCCAACAGAGGAGGGAAGTCTTCAACCATCCTACTGATAGCAGACTTCAACTGTCCCCAAGGTGTTCACTTTTGCTTGTCCATTTGTTGTAACTTCCACACTTTCATGCTTTCTCATGTTTTCTCAGTTGGTTTCTTGCGAACTGGTTAGGTCTTAGTCTTGGTGTAGGGGTCCATAGTGATGCCTCATTGCCAAGGGCTCCTCTTGATCATTTTACTCTCTTTCAAATATTAGTATAATCCTTTCTTAACCGAGTAAAAGATACTATGACCAAATAGCAGTGCCAAAGAACTGCAATTCATATCAATTCAGGATATTGAGTTCTTCAGAAAACTAAGCGCGTGTTAATTTTATTGGCAACATGGTGGAATTCTATTGTAATAACATAATCTCAAATTTTTTTGGTTTGAACCAAATCTAAGGAAACAGTCTACATGATCGAGTAGCCTGGGCCACCACCACCTTCTGGCACAGTCCATTCGATATTCTGCTTCGGATCTTTAATATCGCAAGCCTGAAAAATAAAACCCAATGAAGTAAGTTAAATACAGAAATAACAAGACTGATTTATCAACACAAGGAGAAGTAAAAAAAATCTAGTAAGCATGTCAAACAGAATTTATCTTTAGATTTCGTGTGTAGTGTGTACTTTCCCCTCCTCAACATCAAATACTCCAACCGGTTATGACTTTCGCCACAAGAGTACAAGTGAATGAAACATATTAAAATGATCGCGACTCAAATTATTCCATAGTAACAGATATTGCATACTCCAACAATGAAAAACTACTAAAATTCTATGAACGTGTAAGAAGTCCTAGACATTGTTCAATCCTTAGATTACACAAACCTATTAATTTTCTACCGTCATAGAAGCCTAACACACTGTAAGCCTAATAATCTTGCATGCTTAACCATGAGAACTCGAAAGTTTTTCCTCATATTCGAGAAGCAACAGCAGTCTCATTTTAATGAAGTTTGCATTCAATTTGTGGCAGGGATTAGTGGACGGTAGATTCCATTACAATTTTTCTACTTCAACCTTATTTTCCCCCAGAAATCCAAGATCTAAACACAACCTTTCAGAGCTGACCAATCTCGAGTTTCTCCCTTAACCATCAATAGTGTACAATGTACTAACATTGTACAGTCAGTGACGCATTGATTAATTTGGTTTAGGGTGCCATGTAGTGAAGGCACCACTAACATCAACATTTAACCTTTCAATCAGAGATTGATTGTCAAATGCATCTTGCATCGAAGAAATTGTGAGCCACAGTCAAAGTATGATGAACTTGTCGTTCGATTATCTCATTTTTTTCCCCACATATGAGGAGTGAGTTTCAAAATAAGAGTTCATGAACTTGTTTCCCCATAAGCTTTTGAAGAATCATTTTTCCGATATAAATGTGCATGCAGTATCACGTGCATGAACCATTTATCAGTTAAACACACTTAGAGGCAGATTTATTAATTTCTTCAACAGATCTTGATATTACCTTGCAGTGCAAGCAATTTTGAGCATTAATATGCAGCTTTAGCTGACCATTATCATCTGCAACATACCTATATTACAGTTCAAGTAAAAGAAAGCTGAAATCAGACATAAAAGACCTGCAAAAGCTGGTCCAAAAAATAAAATTGTTCTGAAGAAGCATATTACTCGTATACACGTGCAGGACAATATCGGGACTCTGGTCCACCATACTTTGGCAAGTTTACATGTCCAGGAATGTTTTGGTCTCTCAATCGAAGATGAGCTGGCTGGTCATGTTCGTGATTTGTGTTGCTCCTAAATTAGCAGACAAAAGAAAAAAACTTTCATCCCAAAGGGAAATGGAATAATAATAATTCAAATTAGAGGGTCAAATGGGTCTCCAGAATGGGTTGACTAATAGGATTGGCGAATTTTGACCCTACGAAAAGTAGCCCATCTTTTTACACTGCATTACTCTCAAGGTTAGTGATTTTCACACTCTTGAGTATATCTGCACAACATCTTTGTCTTTATCCATGTGGATTTCCATCATTATACTTTCGTTGACTATTTCACATATTAAAGGGCAATACTGAAAATTTACATGAACAAAGCCAAAAGGTAAGAATGCTTAAAAAGGGAGTGTGAATCAACTCCCCTACATATCCTACAATATAGTCGAGAATTTTCCCATAATGATGCCTTCATATAAATTGAGAACCATTAAAACTCGTAAGCTTCACCATTCTATTATCAAGCTGATGCTCTCCAATTTTAAGTATAGGTCTCAATCTATGTTACAGTGAATGCAGATCGTATCAGTGTGAGTAACGAGAAAGGCAACAAAAACTTAGGCCACATGCCTAAATTGTGCTATGCTAGTGGTAGACTTCTATAGATAACAAAATTAGAACTTACTATTCCAAGCAACCAAGTCTTATTTTTCAAATTATGCATACAAAACGCATTTCTAGGAGCATAATGGTCGATTTTTTAACATTTTTCTAAAATTCTGCTCTGTAAATTTTACCTTAACAAGTTGGATCTTTTTACATAAAACTTTGGAGGACGCTTTGGATCGCTAAATTTACCAATTTGAAAGAAAAGTGCACCATGTTTTGAAACGTGCGTACCAAAACTTAACTCACTAAAAGTCTCGATACATCTACCTTGCTAGTTAAATCCAAGCTTTCTAGAAACACAACAGATTACAATGCATCCATATTGTAAAACTGATGCTATGTTCACAGTTCAGTTTTGTTCTTGGCCTAGCGAGGTTTACTTCTCAAGGCCCCATTGCCTCCATAAAGCAATAACATTCAAACCTTCAAATTTCAAAAAAGAAAAAAACACATTCAAACTTTCAACTTTCGGGTAAACAGGGAGAGAGAGAGATTGGAGGGGTAAGGGTGCGAATGTAAACCTGTATAAAGAAGTTGGCACATCAAAAGACACTATCCCATCTGGTTTTGGGTATGGAATTGGAGAGTGCAAGTGTGCCTCCTGCAAATAGAAAAGTTCACTGTTGAGTAAAAGGTTGTAAGCAGAACAAACACCATTACTATATGCTGCAGACAGAGTAAGAGAGAAATGATCTATCCAGATTTTCAGTGCTGCAAATTACTAGAACTTCAAAGACAAATCTCATAACTTCCTCATGATGCAAGTCAGATAAGAGAGCTCCCGAGCATCAGTGCTAGGAATAATGTATTTGATGAAAACTTAATAACAATATAAACTTTTTAGTATGTTCCAAGAATTAATCAAATGCACGATTTCTTGAGTACTATTTTCTCACATCTGTTGCTTCGTGATCAGGTTTTCCATGCTTCAGCGTCAACGGAAACCTTCCCTTGAATATGAAGCTGTGAAAAAGAGAACACCAGTTGATTTCATTTACAATAAACAAAATTGCTAGTAATTGAAGTCGTATGCAACTTGATAAAGCAGAGGTCTCCGTCTTACTGTTCTAAACCACTTAAAGCCAAACCAGGAAAAAGCCCATACTCGAAAGCCTACCAAAAGCAAAACTATAACGTTAGCTTGAGTACAAATACATCACAATTTTCTCAAATAAAGAACATCATATATATTTTCCATCTGATCAATAAGCTGCCTTGCCTTTACATGCCTCTGACAAATCCAGCACCCTCTCATCTTTTACATTTTATCAGCATAAACAATAAAAGTACGTGGGTTTGACTTTGATAGCAACATCTATGCAGAGTACATGGAGTGATATTTTCTAGATCACACAGGATATATTATCAATTTGGATACTACAATAAAATAGCGTATTCAGCCCCTGGACATGACTGTCATCTGGCACTCCCTGTTGCTCCGGTCCAGAGGTGGCTAATGAGCACCTCAAAGAGTGAAGCGGACAACACCAAAATAGATAGTGGAAATTTAGAGTAAGGATTATTCAAAATGTTAAAAGAAAATAGGCTGCAGTACATACTGGTCGATAATTTCGGGCCCTGTAAAGTTCTTCCCATATCCATGAATTCCTCAAGTTGTTCCAGTACGTGTCCATATTCAAACCTTCATGAAGTACATCAAATGCAGCTTCTGCTGCTAACATTCCTGCAAGCAAAAAGATAGGCACTAAAATTACTTCATTTTTTTCTTACTTTATTTCCTTCTCTGGAAACTTATAAGCATATCAAATAACCAGAATTTTAACTAACTGCAACAAGTAGTGTCAAAAGGGTTTAGTGTGAGCATACGAACAGTGAAAGAGAAAGCAAGGTGAGTGCTACCTGATTTCATGGCTGTATGTGTTCCCTTTATTTTTGGTACATTTAGAAAGCCAGCTGAGCACCCAATAATTGCTCCTCCAGGGAATACTGGATATGGAATAGACTGAAATCACATTTATATTTGCATGACGTCTACCAACCAATTAGCTACGTCGTAAACAAGGTATCATGCATATTGAGCGTTAGATATAAAATGGGAAGGACAAGCTGCCAGCTTGCATCTGTAACCTAATCATTGTACAAATCACAAGTATTTAATGTTTATTATTCTGCCACACCAAGTGCAAAGCTGCTCCATTCAAACCAAAGTTATTAATCTTGTCCCGTACCGGCCGGTACGTACCGGTGTCGTAACGGTACCGGACCACCAGAGTACCATTCCAGTCAATGTTCCGGCCAATACCGGCCGGTACCGTACCGTACCGGTCTGTATTTAAAAAAATAAAAAATTCAATTAATGTTTTTTTGGAT
>JABCMJ010005314.1:0-16808 GCA_014822125.1 Arbutus unedo | reverse complement strand
AAGTGCGGGGAATTAAGTGTGGGAAATATGTATTTTTGTTGTAGTGGTGGGTCTAGACAATCCAACCATACGGTGACAACTAGATCAAAATGTAAGAACAATTCTTCAACTAGTACTTAAAATTGTTAACACTTGGAAACTCAATAGCAACCTAGAGAGACTTTCAAACAAAATTAGCCACATGAGTTCACCTAGATATAAGGACTCAACAGTGATGAAAGATACAAATTAAATCTCAAACTAGAATTTAAGTTGTAATTACGCTAAGTAAATACGAAATTGTGATAGTACTCGACTTCTTTAAAGTGTTTGCAAAATCACAAAAAATTAATAGAAAAGTTGCCTGAAAGGAGGAAAGAATTGAGACGCATAATTCACAAAATGATTTCAGTAATCGGATTAGATTATAGTGTAACAAATGGTACAAGAATTTTGAATTAAAGTGGTGAAGCAAATACTCTACAATTACACCAGAGAGTTACCACAACATAAATTGAACATGCCATACTTCTTAGAGTAATTTAATCGAACATATGTTGTGCAACTCTTTCTGGGTTTTCAAACAGAAATTAACAGGAGTCTACCTCCTTGAGTGTTTCGATTCCGATATATTAGTTTCATTTTTTTAAATGAAAATGCAAGTTTATCAAATAGAGTTTAGATTATAAATACACTGAGTGTTTCTTTTAATAAGATCAAGTTCAATATTTTTTAAATTGCAGGGCAATAATTGGACCAATTTGGACTATAGCGACAGTTCCACAAGCGTCCCTACAAAGGTTCGACTTTTTGTATTTTAGCAGTGGTTCAAGTGTTACTAAAAGATGGACTATTGTGACGGTTACTTAAATATTTCCAATGCTTAATCAGCAATGAAAATTATTTATACCAGCGGTTGTAAGCATCGCTAAATAAACTATCCGTAAAAGAAGACTTGTACCAGGAATTGCAGAAAGCGTTGCTATAACCCTACAACAACGGTCATCTCATGCCGGTTTAGCCGACGTTTTGCCAACCATTAATATGGCCTTCTTGAATCTATAGCAGCGCTTTTCAGGATTTTTTGTTCCGTTGCTAAATCTAAAATTTCTTGTAATCAAATATGACTACCATCCCTATGATTCCTGAAATTGAACTTACTTCCCCTATGTTGTAATTTCGGCTACACTTCTCCTGCTGCTAGCTAACCTGTTAGGCAAGTATTGGAAACGCTAACGTCAGCGCATAACATATACTAAAGTGATAAGAACAATGCTATAGACGCAGACCGGACACAGATCCCCATGTGCATCCAACGGTACTGGACACATCTGTGTCCGGTCTGTGTGGAAAAGTCTGTGTCTCTCTCTCTCTCTCGGATGAAACAGTTTGGATTGGATTCTGGTGTGTTTGTGTTATTTCTAAAATAGTACCAATGCAAGAACTGATTTTATCCAAAAAAATAAAATAAAATAACGGTAGTACTGATGCAGTTCTTTCATTTTTTTTTTTCAGAATAGTTGTTTCCTTTAGATCAGTTTTCAAAATAGATTTTAGGTTATTATCAAAACAATTTCTTTTACAGTTGTTATTTTCAATTTTTTTGTCTGCCCCATTCTTTCAACAAAATTGATTGATTTTTTAATTTTCTGTCAATTGTTCTCGTATTTGATGGGCTTATTTTAAATAAATTTAATTTTTTAAACCTATATCCAATGATCACTACAAAACAATTCATAAATTTTTTTACCATATTAAAAAATGAAAGTAAATTGCATATAAGATTATTATGTACGAATGAAATATTAATTATGAATCCCACAGAAGAAAATCACATAAAACTTCATATACCTACATTCAATAACAGAAAAGTTATTTGCGAATAAAATATTAATAAGTTATAAGAATATTAAATTTATGAAGTCAATGATAAAATTCATACTATATACCACGCACTCCCTTTTTTTTGTAAACTAATTTAAAACTCATATAAACAGAAATTTTTGTAATTCAAGTGCAGATTGCGAGAAGCACAGCATACAGTTATCATCTCAACAATTAATAATTTAAATTTGTTAAAACAATTTAATCTTGAAAAATATTTTTTAAGGTTGTGGCAACAATAATTGCATATTTGGCACGAGGCCTAAAAAAATATTTTGATTCTATTTTTTCTCAAATAAATTTAAGATACAAAAATGCTAGAAATATTTGTTGTTATTTATTCATTGGTGTTTTATTATATTTCTTATTCATACCGCTATTAAATCAATAATTTATCCAATAACTATGACGAATAAAACAAAATGACTTTAATATTTCTGAAGTAAACTTATTAGAATTTTACAAAATATGTAAAATGTCTAGTTATGCAATATGTAAGATACACAACACCATGAAAATTATACTATTACTTTTCAGACATTAATTTAAGAAAATCATACATTCAAGGAAAATATATACTATTTAAGACCAAACTTAATTAAAAAAATTCATTGTAAGATTAGCGTAATTCTTTTCCAGAAGTAGTTACATTTAGATTATATAAAATAAAAATTCCTAAAAATGTAAATTTTTTTCTATACTATTTCATTGGGTATATGTTTAGAAAATAACTAAAATAGAAAAATTCAATGAACTCATAATCGATTAAGAACTTGAAAAAAGAATAATTAATGGAAAATTATATTGCTGGCATGGTAAGATTATTTAAATTAGAATATTAAAATGTTAGTCTTAAAATTAAAGTACTACAAGAATTAAGTAGGGGAGGTTTGACACTAATAGAACTTAGAATTTGAAAAATATCTAAATGAACCGTATTCGTTTACATGATTCATTACCCATGAGATTTGTCATATATGTTTATAGCTTCCAAATCTCAATCTCTAATTTTTAATTTTTATATATTATAAAAAAATAAGTGACATCTAAACTATAATCTATAATTAATACTATATAGTATTGCAGGCATATTTAAATTAATGAGGAAGATTCGGTAGCGACAAGTCACATGGCTTGGCAACTTTTTAAAAACATTAATTTATTAGGAGTGCTTTGAAGATAGGAGGCCTCTTATTTTTCTTTATTTCTACATAGATTGCTTACATTATCAAAAATTATAAGTATAATTTATATGTTTAGTAAAGTCAATGCTCTTTTGCTCCTTGTTTCATAAAATTGAGAGCATACAAATATTTTTATTTCTTTGATAGATGCAAAGAAATTAACATACAACTTCTGATAAAAAAATATTAGACTTTTAACAATAGTGTATTTATTTCATGTGATGTTGATATTTGAGATTTAGTATTTTATTTGAAAGAACGTAATTATAAGTTTATATAATTCATTACTTATGGGATTTGTCATAGATATTCAAATTAAAAGCCTGCAAATCTCAATCCATAATTTTTTTAACAAAATAAGGTGGCATCTGATCTATACGATATAATATTGCATAGACTTTTTTTTATTGGCAAAATATATTTATTTAATCTTTGAAATGAGTTACAAAAATTAACAGAAGAGGGTAGTAAGGTACCAACCAAACAAGGAACAAAAACTAGGACAAAAAATAAGCAAGCTTAAGATAAGCATTCCACATAAACAGAAATCTCAAAGAAATCAACCAACAACAACCACGGTTTTTCGAACGAAATTGCTTTTCACCTCTCTCCAAAAGCAAAATCACACACCCCTCAACAAATACTTCATTCCTTTTCTAAAATTTTAAAACTGCCACCCTCCTCCCCCTTCCCTTTCCTTCTCTTTTAAATTACAAAAATGTCACTTCTCCTTTCTGAATTACGAAAATGATACTCTCCTCGTTTTCACTATTTTACATTGCGTTTTAAAAAAATGTATAATTAAAAATAAAATAAAATAAGTAGTAATAATAATAAGATGTAATTTAAAAAAAAATGATTTAATTTTTTTATCTTCACACTAATACTTTATTTTTTTAAAACCTCATAAAATTAGAGGTCGTAGTTATTATTGACGGGAATAGTTTTTTAAGAACTAATTATTTTGAGTTAAATTATTTTGTAGATTATTAGTTTGTATTGATGAAAATAATTTAAAATATACTACAATGATTTTTTTCTTTTAATAAAAACCACTAAAACTAAAATAATTTAAAATAGGCTTTTTTTTTTAAATTATTTTTTATTCTATGAAAAATGTAACTGATCCTTTTGTTTTCTTTGGGCTATTGGACATTCGCCGAGAGTGTCGGGTTTTCTACTGATATTTTAGCAACAAATACAATAAATCTGAGTGCAGTACTTAATGAATTGATCTTTTTTGAAAAGAGAGTGTGTGCGGGTTGTTTATTTCGAGAACATGTTGCATCCAACCAGCTGTACTTTTTTTCCTTCTAATTAGAAAAGAAAGGGTGCATGATCTCACGAATTATTTATGAATAAATTAAAAAATTATATGCAAGACATATACAATTTTGTGATGAGCAATGCTAGGATCCCAAAAATGGAATCCAAGGATTGACCGAAAAAATGACGTGGCAAATCCCCACTTTCTCTCTCCCACACATTTTTTTTTTGTATTTATTTATTTATTTGTATTTCTTAGTTTAGCATTTTTTTTTAACACCAAAAATTAAAAAAGTATAATTTTTTTATCTAAAAATTAAAAAGGTTTAGTAAATATAAAAAGTAAACCTATACAGGGTCTGTCTCGACTTATTCTTTGTCTTTTATGAATTTTTAAATTTTTTTTAATATAGCTTTTTACTTGTCTAAAATATATCGTTGGGACGAATCAATAATATGTTTATTGTCTAATTATTAATTTATCTTGACCAGATATTTTGGAAAAGTAAAAAGGCTAAATTATTTTTTTTTGAATTTTTTCCTTGTTCAATTTATTTATTTTTTAATTTCTCCTTGTCACATTCTCAATTTCAAACATATAAAAAATACATATCGTTTAAGAAAATTTCACAATTCTCACCAATAAGGCGAAAAGATTTCATTCATGACCACCATCTAATCAGAATTTAAAATATATTTTAGCACAAAGGGCATAACTTGGCCTGATTATATCCAACTGTTTAAAGATACATTGTTTGATCATATCGATAGACAAAGAATACATAAATTTTATAAAACCTTTCAAAAGAGTTTACAAGACTCTACATGAAATCTAATAATGTAGCTCCCTGGATCAATGCATCATTTCAAGCACTTCAAACACTCCATGCTAAACTTTTGATTGGGTACCTGAAAAGGATAGGGTAAGCTATATAGTCCAGTAGAAAAATCTACACCAATATTATGAACATATGAGGTGAATTGACATACAACACAAATGTTGTATGATGACAAGTATAATCCCATGGTACAATACCCAAAGATTCATGCTCAATGTAATCACCCATAACATTATCATTTCTATTCATAAGTTCATATGTCTATCTCCTAGATTCCTATTTCCATTATTAACGCGTCGTCATTCATTATCATATTATTCATCTCTGGCATTCCTCTCGAATGGGGTCGCTATATCATGATACATCCTCTAAGTACATCTACAACAAAAGCCAAGAATCTCGTTCATTCCCCTAGCACGGTCCTGAAGAACGCTAGACCAAGTAGTACCACATAGGTATGATCATATGCATGACATAAAGAAGGTAATGGAGTAATGCCATAGCCATCCATTAACAACAAGTCATTCACTTGTCAAACACTTTGTCACACCGCATAGCTCACATGTCTTGTCGAAATATCATTGTCATGTGTCATATTTGTATATTCCTGGCATTTTTTCGAATGAGACCAATACATTTTTAGCATTCCCGAAGGAGTCTAGTACATTACTAGCATTTCCGAAGTAGTCTAGTTTATTCCTAGCTTTTTCAAAAGAGTCTAGTACATTCCTAGTATTCTCGAAGGAGTCTAGTTCATTGAACAACACCTTATCATCATTTCACATGTCAACGTACATCAATGTATCAAATTCTAATTCTCATCCAATAATTAACGTGTCATACGTATGTCTCACATTCAATCAATAAAAACAAGTCTCTAAAAGTTTCATGTAGTTCAGCAATTCACAAGAAACTACAACTCATAATCTATGATATTAAAACAATGATCTATTCTGGTGATAGGAGAAACAAGTCACTGAAGTTTAGAATAATGACCATGCAGTAACACTAACACATCAAGACCAACAAGCCCGTGTCATACCCTTGCCAAACTTCCATAACTCGCCTCACGGTCAAAGTTGTTCTATAGGAACACATCATATACTCACACACACGTCAAACAAGACGAACAAGGCATCTCACACATAAGAAGGTCACCACTCCACATTCTAACTCAACCAAACACTATAGAATGCCTCACCATGCGGTGAAGCCTAAATCCTTCCTAAAGGACAAGAGAACTCCTCACCACACTAAAGTCAAGTGAACCATCTTCTGAATCGATAACATAAAAGGTAAACTCAAGGAGGAAGAACCTTAAGCGCAATCTTCTCACAACAAGACCCGAAACACAGTCAACACAACGATTCCTCTCAGGCAAGGTCTCAGCCTAAGGATAAACAAACGGTTCTCACACGAGAGATATAGAATGATCGCAATCTCGACACAGGTTCATCTCAATGCAATGGCTTACTCCTCGACTCAACTCACTTCCTATCGAGGGATAGATACTGGCACCGGGTAACCCCATTATTAGGGCATATCTCACAACTTAGTTCCAACTCTTCCTCTAACAAAATAAAGTAAACTTTCGTTAAAATTTTCAAAACGTTCATGTCATAAATTTAAAATGTGATTCGTACCCAATTCTAGTATTATCTGATAACTTCATAAAATATAAGATTTTTCCTCAACAAAACACCATAGATTCTTATTTAAATCTCCAAAATAATTTTCATTTCATAGGTTAAAATACTGCCCCTACCCGGCTCTCGAACCATCTTGACAATCCATAAGATGTTTTAGAATTTTTTCAATCTCTCAAAGTCCATTACATAATTTCTTCAAATCATAAGTTATATCAAACAAAGATGTCAAAGATGTCATACCGCACCCTCTAACTATACACAACAAATCCAAACTCATAAACGTGACATAACGTACAAAGCGATGGCCCAAAACCATAAACACATAATTCTAAAGTCCAAACAAAATGTCTCATATACACCATCCCCCTCCTCACACACACTCACACACAATAAATTCAAGTGTAACCTTGACAATATAACAAGTAAATGAGTGTCCAAGGGTATGTATAAGATAACCCAAACTACCAAATGAATGTTTCACCACTTCCATCCGGACATGTCTTGTCCCGTCCGGACGCCCCATTTAATACACTTTCTGTCCATTATTTTGGACCAGCCATCTGGACGCCTCCATCTCCCATCTGGACGCCAATGTAAATTCTACAGAAAATACGATTTTGATAGATTTTTCTTCAAACTCCAAACCACTAACACTAATATCAAGCCACGAATCAAGCGTGAAAATAACATTAAAACAAGTCATAAACCCATAATATGAGTGAGATATCCCTACCTTAATCTTCAGATTGACGGATATGGTGAAGAACACAAAGCCCTAGCTTCCAAATCCTCTCCTTTGAGCTTCGAATCAACAATCAACCCTTGGATACTTGTCAACCATGATGCCATCCCGCACTATCTCGAAGGAATTTGAAAATGGAGCAAAATTCCACGAGATATGGTAGAGAGAAGGAGGAGCCAATGTAGAGAGAGAAAGAGGAGTGAGCAAATGAAGTGTGTGACCTCCCTCCTCCTAAAAATCTGATTTTAAGCCTCCAAGTGTGCTTCCCAAATAAGCCTCAACACTCTCGTACGCGTACGTATCGAAATAAAGTCTCTGGGTCCAAGACCTGCCACTAAAAGTTCCAAATCGCACGAAATAAATCAAACACAAATTCCGAAATAATTAATTAAAATGCAAAAAAATTTTGGGTCCTTACACTCCCAGTGCGATTTGTTATTTATTTATTTTGTTGATTCCTCCCATCGAGATGAATCAATAATCTAAAAAAAAAAAAACACAACATAGTTAAACGCAGTAAAAATTTGAATAAACACAAAAAAATAACCGAGAAAGAAAGTTAGGCCAAACCTATCCCGTCTAACCTCATGTTCTCTTTAGATTATTTTTTTTGTTTTTTATTTTTCTAGTCATGACATGACGAACGAATAATTCATAGGAACTTGATGCTAAACTCAAAAGTTATAAAAAAATGAATAAGAACAAAAAAATAATTAAAAACATTAGGCCAAACTTAATACAAGTTAAATTGTGAACTAGCCTGAAAAAAATTTACAGCCCGATTATTATCGACACCACCTGTTGCGCTATCCTACAATCAGGTTTTCTACCAACCACCTCCACAATATTTCGTCACCTATAGCCACTATCCATTGGCTCTCAAACCAATATGTACAAAATAAAATAATATTATGTACATATATAAATAGTTCATATATACTTAGAAAATTCGCATTGAATTTGAAGATTTTAAGTAATATTTATTTATTTGGTTTGATACAAAAAGTGTGTGTGATTTGCATCCCAATGACAGTTGGTTTAGTTCAAATCCATTTCGGAATAATAGGTTTGTTGCGAGTGGGTTCATTCATTCCAAGACTAGAATCCCACTAGACATTTTAGGAACTTTGTTTGGTAATGTTAACCTAATAGAGTAGTTCAATAGGGGTGTCAATGAGATTTCAAAAGATATAGGAATATGCAGTATAATTCTATTAAAATTGATGGAATATTGGTGAAATTTACCCTAAAAATGGCTGAAGGAGAGAGGGGGGGCCTATTGCCCATTGTTCAGCAGCAATTGCTTCCCTCTAAGTTAGAATGTGTCACGCCCTCAATTTTAACATAACAATAATATAAAATAAATTACATATATATTCACAGTTCTCACCAAAAGCTCAAAAGTCCTCTTTTTAACATAAGCCAAGTTCTTATAATTTTACAAAAAATTATAATGAGAATATTACATAAAAGTTAGGACATTCAGTAAGCCAGAGTTAGGATACATCTTTTTCAAAAATAGATAGAAAGATGTCAAATAACTCCACGGATGTGACTCATAGAATGTCATGCAAAAATCCAAGCACTTCATGCCAACTTTACGCTAAATGTCAGGGACTGGACCTGAAAACAAATAGGAGTTGAGCTAACGAGCCTAGTAGAAAAATTCTGTGCAAATCTTATGTGAAGATGGAATGTCATGGAATAGAAGGTAAACAACAATGCTTAACTTTAATGTATTATGATGAGATGCGTTAAGTTACAACCGATTCATTTTCAAATTGAAACCTACTCATCAGAGGCTCGTTCCACATAATTGTTCTCATCATCATCAAGTAGGACATTCGAATCCACAATAATGATATCGCATGTCTAGCATTCCCATAGAATCTTAGTGACATTTCCTAGCCATTCCGTTGGGGAGTCTAGTTCACAATATTCCTAGCATCTCCATCGAGAAGTCTAGTTCGTACATTCCCAGCCTTCCCATCGGAGAGTCTAGTTCATAACATTCCTATCATCTCCATCAAGAAGTCTAGTTCGTACATTCTAAAGCACAACATAACCCATGGAACACATCCACTCATTATATACATCAACCATGACTTAAAGTCAAATGAATACGATGTACCATTCCTACTAAACATGTCATACCACACTCTTCTAAGTGAATAACATGGGATCAAGCAATATAAGATGATATACATTCAACTAAGAACACCCAACATGTACCTAAATATAATCAAGCCCTTAACACAAAGGGTAAATATACAATATACCAATAAGAAGCCACAATCAAGTAAAAGAAGCAAGAAAATCCCTACCTCAAGAAGAAAATCCAAGGTTTAAGCTTAATCTTGAAGAAATTTGAGAGATATGGAGGTTTGATCAAGTATCTTGGGGTGGGGGCGTGAGAGATGTGGATTTCTTAGAGAGAGAAGGGAGAAAAATCTGATTTGGGGGTGTATTGGTTGTGTTTAAAAAGTCTAGTTCATCACTTTTAAATCTACACGTCCACTCGTGTGACCAGTCACGAGAAATAGGCCATAGAGCCTGACCAGTCACGGGAGTGCTACTTACCAAAAATATAAAAAAAAACTTCTACCCACCTGATCGGTCACTGGAAAAGCACGCGTGAGCCTGACCAATCACGAACGGTCCATTGACCGGAAGGCCCATTGACCAAAATTTCTTATTATTTATTTATTTATTTTGTTTTATTTACCCTTTCTCTTTTCATCAAAACTCATCCAAATCATCATTCATCTCATCCAACTCGTATCGATACCCATTTTATTCACCATAAAACATTTTTAAATATTAAAATATGGTGGGTCCTTACATCCTTCCCCCCTTAAAGAAATTTCGTCTAGGGAATTTTAAAAGTACTATAATGTCAATAATTCCCAACAATGTCAAACCGACATACTCTATATGCAATAAACGAATGAACAAGTCAATGCAACTTGGGCCAACTATGTCTATTTCAATGTCACAAGTCCAAAAACTATAACAACCCAATTCGACAAACATATCTGAACAATGCCTAATTGCATATTAAACACCACGACTCAACAAGTCCTGTAATTAAATGACACATATCCACAAGTTCATGCATCAACAATGCCAATTTGCCAAGTATAGTTCATGACTTAACAAACAAACTCGGGTATTTCTCCCGCACTTCGTCGTCTCGTTCCCATGTTGATTTCTCTTGGCCCTGGTTACTCCACAACACTCGCACTAACGAAATATTCTTACCTCGTAGCACTTGCTCACGAGTATCAAGAATGCTTATCGGCTCTTCTCTGTATGAGGCATCGGTTTCTAAATCAAGTTTGGACCACTCAAGTACATGAGATGGGTCGGGTTCATACTTTCTCAGCATTGACATGTGAAAAACGTCATGCATACCCGATAGTCTTGGTGGTAGAGCCAAGCGGTACGTAACTTCGCCAATTCTTTCAATAATATCAAATAGCTTAATATATCGTGGCGAAAGTTTTCCTTTCCGCCCAAACTGCCTAAACCAATCTCATTATATTGTGAAAATCCTAAAAAAGTTTAATCACTTCGATTGTACACCAATGTCTACACCTTTTGACCCACATATTAAATTGTATCCTAATACCGGAAAAACTATATGACAACTAGAATATTTAAGAGTGATTGGAAGCTTGATGCATGTGATGACGTGCACAAGACTAGACATTACATATGCAGTGGGTAAACTAAGTAGTTATACTCACAACCCAATTGACATTCATTGGAATGCAGTTAATTGAGTTTTACAGTATCTAAAGAAAACTATAGACTACGGATAGTCTATAGTGGGGTATCTTTCGGTTTTTGAAGGATACATTGATACTAGTTGGATAGCTGAGAATGAAGATCACTTGTCAACAAGTAGTTGGGTCTTGACTCTTGGTGGAAAAGAGGTTCTTGGGGATCCAAGAAATAGAGTATCATTATAGACTCAACTATGGCTGCTGAATTGGTAGCATTAGTATCAGGAAGCAAAGAGGCAAAGTGGCTGAGAAGTATGTTGTGGGAAATACCCATGTGGCCAAAATCTATGCCGCCAATATTTTTGCATTGTGATAGTCAGTCAACATTATCACGAGCTTACAGCCAGGTACATAATGAAAAGTCTAGGTATATAGGACTTCGACATAGTTATGTCAAAAATTTGATAACCGATGGGGTGATAACCATTGATTATGTAAAGTCAAATCAAAATTTGGCAGGTCCTTTGACAAAAGGTCTTGCAAGGGAATTGGTGTGGAGAACATCAAAGGGGATGGGACTTTAGCCCACTGAGATATGATCACTCTTGGTAGAAACTCAACTCAATGCTTGTTTTTCTACAAGTTTTGGGTTCAGTGAGCAAAATACAACATAAGTAGTGATGACAAACACTTTCCTGTTTAAGCCATCCTAAGGTAAAGTGTTTGGTACCTGTAATGAAAAGGGGGAGGCTGAGCTACTTAACTCTTAATAGGTTTCTAATGGTGTTGTTAGATCTCGAATGCTGTAGTTACAGAGGCATTCTTAAAAGCTAACCTATATGAGTGTGAAGGTGGTTCCGCCTTCTATTGGTTCACGGGCAAGAACCATACAGCACTCATGAATTAAAATATAAACACGCGGCCAATCCACATGTGGACAAATTTGAATACCTGAGTTAGGTAAGATGCGTGCGTGAGACGTGCCTGGTTGGTCATTATAGGATCACTAGTTAAAAGTCAAGTCTAATATGCTTTCCGACTATGATGCGTCTTCACTAGATGAATGGTTAAATTCATAAGACACCTTCATTGATGCACAAATCTTTTCAAAAGAACCAAGACTTCTTCTTTATTTTGAAAATGGTGGGGGATTGTTGAAATGTGTCAAAATAAATGGGTTTTTTAGTTGGGCGCTTTATCAAAATTTCCTTGTGCTTGAGAAAGCTTATTTTTTAGTGTAGAGGTTTGTCCCACATTCTTTAGGTAGGAAAAGGTCAAATGATTTATATATAGGAGCACACCTATTAAGTTCACTTTAATAGCTTAGCTCTAAAGTGACTTGGCTCATAGGTGCTTCAAACCGTAAGAATGTGCTTCGCACCTTAAACCGACAATGCCGGTGTGTTTCACACATCCACACACCCACACCCTCACCTCGTGCGCGCGTGCGTGAGCGTTGCAGTGGGCTGTGTGGCTGCAATGTGGCGCTGTAATGGGGCACCTTGCACTTAGTGCGAGGCGCCTTGTAGGCGCCTTTTCTTATTGCGGCTTAGCAATAAGGTGGTGTTGACATGACACACACATGTTGTACGTGTGGCGGTTGAGTCACACGGGGTGTGCACCCATTGGATTGGTTGCAACCCATGGTCTGTACCCGTTTGTCGACTGTGGGCGTGTCCATACACAAACCGGTACAATCCTACACGATTAGGTGCATTTGGAATAGAGTCCAGATTATAGCCATTTAATGCACTGAATATTTCAAGAAAAATCTTTCACTCTAGAAATTGTTTTCTTGTACTGTTACGTCGTTGCTCTACAAGAACGAAATAACAGTCTCTTGGTTCGTTACTTTTTAATTTTTGATTCGGTATTTTGTTTATCCTTCGTTTGTGCGGACATAGGCAGAAGATCTAACGATCGGGCTTCGTTGTATCATCGAAACATATTCGGTGTAACCTGGTGCACACAAACTAGTGGGGGCGAATACTATTTTTTAGAAAGCGACGTCATAATGCGCCTCGAAACAAATTCATCATACTATTTATATTCTGAAGATCATAGATTCTACACTTTAAGGGAAGGTTGTATCCTATGCAGATGGGAGTCTAAATCTTGCTTTTGCATCAAATTAGCTTACGGGGAATGGGAGAGCGGATCATATGTGGAAAATAATCCCTTCAAGACATCTGAAATGGAATTTATCCATCTAAAGTGGAAATACTGGTTTGGCAAATTTTACAAGGGAGTATTGCATCCAAATCACTATTGATTAACAAAGGTATCCTACCTCATGATCAAGGGTTTTTTGTTTTTTGTTCAGGCCATCTTGAAACTCACCAACACTTAATGCTTCATCATGTATACTAATGGAGGATATGGTCGTCTATTTGTAATTGGTGGAATGTGGTGTGGGTATACCCTTTATCAATGGAAAATCATAAAGAATGGTGGTTTGATGTAAAGAAGAAAAAACAAGAAACAGCTTGTTGGTTGGCATGCTTTTATGCAACTGTGTGGCCAATATGGAAGGTAAGAAATGACTTGATCTTTCACCAAAAATCACTACTGTTACCATTGGGCTTGGGGGTGGGGGCAGGGGTTAGTGGTCACTAGGTTATTGGGTTTTCTCTATGGTTTTGGGATAATAGGTTTTGAGAGCGCCTTAGAAGGGGTTGGTGTGTCTCTGTTTTCTTAGGCCTCGTTTGATTTGCGGATTAAAATTGTCGGAATTAATAGTCGAGGAATTATTTGTTTTGGTACTGCATTAATACCAGTCAAATCTAATCTCATGTTTGATTCGGACTGGAAGATGTCTAGGGTTTTGAACAGAGATGATTTGCTGAAATTGTGTGGATATACATATGTAAAGGTAATGTGGTGGGTGGTGGGTGGCAGTGGTGTCGTGGTGGTGGTGGTTGAAGGCGGTCTCAGTTGTGGTAGTGGCGGTGTGCTTGTGGTGGTGGTGGTGGTTAGAGGCGGCGGCGGTAGCGGTCGGATGCAGTAGAGCAATGGTTGGTACAGATGGGATTAAATAGTCCCACCCCCTCTTTAGGATAAAATAGTACCCCACATATAGGTATTATAATAATTCCAGGATTGTTTGTCTTGGTTCAATTTTGGGGAACTAAACATGGGATTGCACCGGATTAGAAACGAATTGTCCAATCTGGCACACCTAATCCGCGAACCAAACAAGGCCTTAGGGTATTAGATGGTTTTTTATTTGAGGTGTCTATTGTGTGTCTCTGTTTTCTTAGGACCTTCAATTCTTAGATGTGCTAATGTAGTGGTTGGGATCATACCGGTTGGTGTCAGGGTCATTCTGATGGGGTGTTTACTCCACTGGGGCGTAAGTGTGTATGTAAAACTCCAAGATTCATTGGGAAGGGGGCAGAGGTTGTTAGGTCACCCTAGGTTGGTTTGGTCTATTCAAGAGATACTTTGCTGCTACAAGTTGGATGGTGTTTTGGTTTTGTTCTTTTAACCATTTGCTGCTACCAGTACTGTATTGCTTTGCTGCTGAGGAAAGATGAATTGTCACTCTGTTACTGCTGGGATTGGATTCTTTCTGTTGTCTATTTCTATTGCTGCTCTCTATGGTCCCATTAGCTGCTCCTGGTGTTGTTATGTTTTGCTGCTGAGGAATGGTGTTGCTTTTTGTACTTGGTTCTGACACTGTTTTATTGTTGCATCCGTTATATGGATGATTCTCTGCTCTGTTGATGATTCTGCTAATTTGCTGCCGATGATCATTTGTAAGCCGATTGGTTCACTGGTATGTGCACAATACTACCACACACTATTGCTGTTGTTCACTAGTTCTCACGTTGCTAGATGGAGGAAAGTTTCATTTTTTCCATGGTTCTAATGCCTAATGCTAGTTCTCACATTGCTGTATGTGGTATTCCTAAAGAGGGTATTTTCCTTTAATGCAAGTGACCATTCTCACATTGCAATCTCTGTGACCTCCTAAAGATGAAAAACTGTTGTCTGAATATGGTGATTTCTAGTAAGCCAAATAGACCACAATAACGCAAAAAGAAGAAAAAAAGAGTTTTCCAACACTATTTTTCAAGATTTTTGTCGGACTAAAAGAACAACTAAATAGAGAGATCTAGAATGGTATTAGGACACTCCCATTCTATTCCCCACCACTCCCAAATCTGTGCCATACTCTCCATGAGAAAAAGAAAATGTAAAATCAGGTGATTAGGTGACTCAGCTTGAAGAGAACATAGGGGGTAGGTATCCCAATCCAACTGACAATTGGTCACATTACCTCTCCTAAGCGAGTTAGATCTAGTAAGGATTCTCTCTTGTAGGGCTTGCCAAGGAAAAACCTCGACTTGTGGCTAATCATCATCAACTGTTCTTACTCCAATTGATACAATGGTCTCGTAAACAGGAACTTCCACTCTTTCCCTTGTTGTCAACTCCACAGCTTTACAATTACTACATCCTGTTGGAGAGAAATGGAAAACAATCTCGGGTACCCTAGTCTTGGTACCCTTCACTCATCCCATCCACGATGCTAGAATTTTGTATTTATACCATTTTGGACCTGAATATTTTACCCCTGCTGCAGAATTTCCTTGAACTTCCCATGAAACTCTCCCAAGTTACAAATATCTTTCCATATGTTTGAAACCTTGCCATAAGCAGGCAACGATGTCAGCCAACCGTTGTTAGGCATATCATATTCTTATTAATGACCTTAACCCACAAGAATTCCTTCTCTTTGTTATAACTTGACTACCACCTAGGTAGAAGACACAAGTTTTGAATCATTATCCTTTTAATCCCAACACCACCATACTGTTTTCCTTTCGAGATTACACCCCACTTGACCATATTCACTCTTTTCTTCCCATTGGACTACCCACATTTGAAACTCCTCTGCATCTTTTCAATGGATTTGGCCACAGATAATGGGATTTTGAATAGAGACATGTAGAATATTGGAAGGCTAGAAAGATAAGATTTGGCCAGGGTAATCCCCCAAAACCAAAAGAAGTTCATTGAAAATAAAAAAGGTTCGAAAAAATATTTTTCTCACTGTTTTTAGTGTTTTTATTCTTTGGAGAAAGTTTACACAAATTAAAGGGCCAAAAGCATAGTGACATTACTACAACTACTCGCATCCCAACGAGGCTGGCACCTGAGCAGGCCATCAATCATATGCCACAAGACCCAAACCCAAAAATCACACAAAACCATAGGTTGACAAGAAGGCAACCTAAGCCAAAGAAAAAACCAAAAGCAGGCAATCCAAAGAAACAAACAAAAACAAAGTCAAATAGTGGAGGCCTAAGGGCTAACAACATCAGCCCTGAGAAACACCACAACCAAGCCTATGAGAAACCAAAAATAAAATAGCAGACCATTGACAACAACAAGCATTCATCTTTAACTTGATTTCAGTCAATCATCAACCTCAAAAATCTTGATTCCCATATACTTAAACTCCAAAGCATTAGCAGCAATCCAGGCATGTTGTAAAGGCCTAAAAATTTTCGTTAATTTATACGATAAAA
>JABCMJ010005312.1:0-17004 GCA_014822125.1 Arbutus unedo | reverse complement strand
CTTCAAGTACATATGAATTGTTATCTAATTATAATTGCAAACTCATTTTACTTATTGTGTCGTAAAAAATGTCTTAATTATTATAATAAACTTTGAATGATCAATTGGATGAGGTAATACAATATTTTTTACTATAGCTATTAAATTATTTAAGTTCTAATTAAAAATTATTTTAAAAGCTAATATGTAAAAAGTCAAAATTGAATTAATGTAATTTAATGAATTTGCTGCGTGCCTTTAATGAGTTTATTGCATGCCTTCAGGCACAGGAACGGGTGTGCCCTAGTAATAAATACTACTCATCTAACAAAGTTCAAGCATATATACTTGGTATAATTTATCACATTCGTTATTCTTTTTCTCAACAGCAGGCAACCTCTTCATATTTTTTACTTTAAATTTTGAAAAAAAAAGTCTAAAGAAGGAACTTTTTTTAATCTTTTATCTTGCTATTTTATCTTATTTGGCTTTATTTTTAACGGACAACCTACTTACGAACCAAATTAAAATCGCCTAGAAGATTAGCCAACTCGTCGGTATTAAAGATGAGTAATTCTACAGTGGGTAGAAAAATATCAACCTGCCTATAATGAGTTGATTAAAATGTAATTTCAACTCACTCAATCTCATCCCGACACATATCTACAGACAACCTCATTTAATAATAGAAGACACTTCGTGGTTATATAAATCTATCTTCACTGTTATTCGTATAATTTTTTAGAAAAAGTTATTATAATATATTACTTATATAAAAGTAAACGAAAGTTAAGAAGAAAAAAGAGATACTTTCAATGCTCCTAGATCTCCCACCCAATATCATCTAAGACATTGTGCTAGAAGAAGCCACAATTTCGGCCTTCCAAGACTTGAAGTTGGTCGAGCTTTTTAAAATTAAGGATAGGGATAATGAAAAATGATATGATTATATATTTATTGGATTGTAATAAGTTGTGGACTAAAATTTCTCTCTATGTAAGAATATGAATATTTGTTTGTACTTTCATTTTGAAAATCAATCTCTATGTAATTTTTATTATGCCTACTTACATAAACATATAAATACCTAGCTATATATGTATATTTATGTGTCTAGATTTAGATAAATAGAGAAAGTTAGGAAAATAAAAATATCCTAAATGACATATATCAAGTTTTTTAATTTGAATTCAAAAAGATTCATGCAATATTTATCTGTGTGTAAGGTAACATGTGTTACTTTAAAATTTTGATCACAATCCAACTGAATTCAGCCACTTGTCGCTCTCATAATGACTCTCACGAAAAATCGCCCTGCAATAATGTATAGTATAGATTATGCACTCCTATATTATGGTAAATGAGAACCCAGATCTGCGTTTTCAAACATCCTATATCTAATGAAAACAAACACTGATAACTAATACAAATTTGCCTAATTACAAGAGGCAAACAATGATACTAGAAAACCAAAAAATCATATCCTGTTTTTAAGGAAATGATGAAAGTACAAGATAACGATTACAGGAGGTACAACACTCGGATGATTTATCAAAAATGGAAGTACGGAACATAATCAATGAGGATAACAGGAGTGTGAAGACAATTTGTCATAATGCAACAGGGAAGCACAAAGACTAAGAAAATACAACAGTGAAATTGTTAAAACCACCGAGATCTTAATTGAAACTTACTATAGAAATCATAGAGATACATAAATAGTTAAACAATGAACTTGTATTTAACCAACAAGATCTTAATTGAAACTAACCAGGTAAATTCGAGGGCTTGTTCTGGTAAGGATTAACATCTGTAGTCACATTCTCAGGGATAGCAGATCCCTTTGTCATTCTCTCCAAAGACATAAAGATCTCTTCATCAGTCCAATATAAACCAATATTAGCTGGAGAAGGAGCAGGTGCCGGAGAATACATGACCTAGTTTTTCAATGGAGACAAACAAAATTGCACTCCCGCACCTGTCTCTGCAAGGATTGTCAGTGCGATGTCAATTGATATTGAGTTCCAAGGTCATTGTAAATCCTCATAGATAAAGAAACAAAGCAAGGGAAAAAGCACGAAACACGTGTAATAAAAATAAATAACAATGCTGGGTTGGTGAACAAGACAACATAACAAATCCAATTCAATGTCCACAAGTATAAGAAACTAATTTTTATTTCAGTCATCGTGGAGCGAACATAAAATAACAAAGTCTCATCTTTTCGTCAATCAGATAGAAATACCCACACCCACATTCAAAACAAGGGCCAAAGTAGTTCACAAGCCCAAATTCATGTTATCATCTGTCTAATGTCACAAGATCAGTTCTACATTATCTTCCCTTACAGATCAGAAAGCATCCAATTACATTTCACGGTAAAAGCTTCATAAGCATAGCTACGCCTACATGCCAGTTGATCAGTTATACATACCCCCATGGGTGCAGATACATAAATTCACACACATTCGAACGGGTGCATACTTTATATGGACTTCTTTGTGCCCCATCTCCCAACCACATGAAAACAGTTAAAAACCCTCAGGCATACCAAAACTAAAGCACCCATTAGACAGATTGTTTGGGAATTCATACATAAGCCACGAAACCCAGGAACACTTGATTCAATCTAAAAAAGTAATCAGTGTAAAACATCCCTTAACTAAGCCAGAATTCCCCAAATGACAGGCCAGTTCTTGGGCAACTACTAGGAAGCCATGACCCCATTGACTTCTCGTTGACCTAAGCATTCACACACAAAAAGTCTAATCACTGAGCGAATATGAATTCATCTTTGGGTGGTTACTTATACAAATCATCACGCGGTGGAGAAAACAAAAAACCCAATTGCAAAATCAATATCGAGCTACTAAACAGAATTGTAATTACAGGATTCATCTAAGAGAAATCATTCTAACAGAAAGAACAAAACCCAACTTCAATTTCAACCAAACTAATCATCGGTCTCAGCAGATTGTCCATATCTTATCTAAAAATCGAAAAAAAAAAAAAACTGAAGCGAAATTAAAACCATAACGACAAAATTCAACTGAAATTCAAGAAAAGGTGAATTTCGGTATATAGTTAATGCTCAAAATTTCGAACCTCCGTCGAAGAACCAACGAATACCCCCCTCTCTCTCTGAGCTTCTTAATCCTTTTCTTCACTCGTGTTTACTTCGGCACTACTCAACACAAAGCCTGACCGAGAGCAGTATGCGCCTTTGTATAGAGAGGCTGAGGATGGGTTGGCTTTGACCTTACCATGGTTAGCACACAATTAAACTAAATTAAACTTAAAAGTGTCCGAAAAGGAAATAATAATTTAGAACTTTGTTTCTTTTGTTTGTATCTTGCACAGAGCCCAACTTTGTTCACCGAAATTAGTTTGAGATTTAATTAAAATTGTCTATTTTATTTTTACTAAACTCTGTATTTATTATAAAAAATTTAATTCAATTCAAAGTTATCTATTTCGTACAAACGAGCATACTAATTTTATTACTGAAACGATATGTATCGATATCGATATGTATTACGTACCGTTTCGAATTTATTTAAAAAATAATAATTTAAAGTACATATATAAATTTATTAAATTATTAAATTTTAAAATTATATAATAGTTTTATATTTTTAATCATAAGTTCATAACCATAGAAATTAACGGAAAAGACTTATAGTACAACTTTAGTAAAAACATTTGCTTTATAAAACCGTTGAACTTGTCCTTCGTTTACAGTAAAACCATTTGTCTTGTCTTTCGTCTACAGTAAAACCATTTGGTATCTAAAACGATGGGCGAAACTTTGGTTTCTAAAATCAAAACAATCGAGCTCTCTCTCTCTTCTGCTTCTCTTTCCTCTCCCCTCTCTTCCTCCCCGGAGCCACCCCATCCTCTCCTTCTTCTCTCTCTTCATCCATCACGTCTCTCTCTCTACCGTCACCTCCACCGCCATGGACTCCCACTTCGAGGGTTTCGATGCCGACGATCCCTAGTAGAAGAAGAAGGTAATGATCTCTCTCTTCGGACCCACTGTCTCCGGAGATCATCCTCTCTAGTACTCCTGATCTAACTCAACTCAAATCAAATCAATATTCTTCTCTAATTTCATCCCGGTCAAGATCCAGTATACCACGAGTATTGTCGGAAGCCGGTAACTTTGCCGGAACGGTACACCCTTGCACGTATTCTATTTTGACTTTGGTACGGGACATACAACTCGGTACTGAGTGATACGAGATAAAATTAATAACATTGGACTTCAATCAAATATCGATAAATACTTAACTCACAAAACTTATTTTTTACTTTTAAAGTTTAAAAATTAAATTTTTAGATCAAATTCTTAGCGTACTTAAATTTTTTTGAGGTAACTAAAAATAAAAATTATAATAAAATAAATGATTTCGGAAGATCTAGAGATTGTCCCACCATTTGGGGGTAGTTATACCATGGTTGACATTCACCAGTTTAGTAATGTGCCCAATAATAGATAGTATACAACTTTTGCTAATTTGAATTATTTATGTAAAGTTAAGAAAACAATTATTTAAGTAAATAGATTAAGTTTTGGACATGATATCATAAATAAGTACAAGATGATAAGTTTTTCTAAAGTTTGCTATATTTATTAGTTTGATTGCAAAAATTCTACCTTGATTGGAATTTTTCTGTCTTTACTCTATACAACTTCGATTATTATTCTTTTTTTTTTTTACTTGTTTCGACAAATAAATGTTAATAAGTAAGGAAGAAAATAATTAATTTGTAAAAAAAATAAAGGAATTTTCAAAAGATTGTTTTGGGTAAATTACGCTTACCTCTCTTGAGATTGTTAATAAATGCATGAATCTCCCTCGAAATTTTAAAAAATACAAAGATCTCTCCTATTTTAAACCCTGTTTGTACAGTGTAATTCCAACAGAGATCTTATTTTTATTGTTCAAGATCGTATTGGGCGATACGAGGTCATTCTTAGAACAATTGATGAAATTATATGACGTAGTCATATTTTAAAATATCTAATTCGAGTCGAGGACTCATTGAACGTATAGAACTGATATTCACTATGATAATTACTCTGGTGATCTCAATTATACTATTTTGATTTAAAGTATGTACTTACTTTTTTGCACTTATCTTATCATATGATTAGATCTTGAATATTTTCGTACTTTATACACTGCACATCATGTTATTATGCTAAAATATTCAAAAGAGAACTTAAGAGTAAGACAACTTATTGAGTGTAAAAACTCATTGCGCAACTTTCTCCTACCCTTGGTATTTCATAACCACGTATCGATGACGACGGAGCCGGACCATATGACACACCGTACGATGGTGCCTATCCCGATGCAGACACGATGGAACCGTGATTTACGTAGTTTCGTTTGGATTGCTCTGACTTTACTTTTAAAGTATTTTTAATGTAAACAGTCTCTTTTGAAATGTATTTTTGACTACCTCATATATCAAACTCGTATTTTAATATAATTATGGTATTTTAATTACTTCACTCTTTTTATTAACGTGTCCGAAAATCGAGGCATTACAAAGGTTGTAGAGAAGCTAAAGTAGGAATAAATATACTCACAAATACAAGATTTATGTTGGTTAACAATGTTTATGTAAAATGACATCATGCACAAAAATAAAAAGATTTATGTTGATTAACAATGCTTATCGTGAGACCCTCTGGTGTTCTTGTTTGAATGATGTCTTTGGAGGTGGATATTGCCAATTGCGAGAGCATAGCCATATTTAGCTTTTATTTTGCTCATGACTTGTTGCTGCAGGCACATAGATACGTTCTACAAATGCGTTTCTAGTTTTAGATTACACGCTTGGTATTGAATCTATTTTATTTATCCTTAGGCAGTTGTTGAGCGTAATCGGTAGGTGGGTGACGGGGAAGATGAGGATGGGACAATGTGTAGGAAAGAATTAATTCAAACCGTGCTCAAAAATTTTAAAAAATATACACCTATTAACTGATGAGACAAAATTACATAATATAATGACAAATTGAACAGAATTGCATAAACTGTAAAATAAAATGTAAATTAATACGATACCGAGTCGAGTCATGTGTCTTCACAGTCCTTTTAAAATTGATTCGCCGTATCACTGTGGGTGTTAGAGATGATCACAATAATTGTTTGTCTCGTAGGTAAAACGGCTCACTCAAATGTATGAACACCAACCTTTGTTTGCATGTCGAATTTCGCTGTGTTTGTCTCTCTCTCCCACAAAGAATTCGAATATTGTATATGTTGAGTGAAGACTGTCCCCTTCCAGAAGCTTTTGGACGGGTGCCACCTGCGTCTGGATAGAGCGCGGTATCAGATTGCATTTTAGTGCGTTGTTTTAGAAATTTCCTAATTGGTCTTGTATACAGCTATAAATATAAAGCTACCGGGCACTCGATATTTGTAACCCTATTTCTCTCTCATCATAGTGAAACTCCCCAACAATCTGTAGACGTATGATTAAGCGATTTGCATAACTCGGAACCATGTAAATCTTGTGTTGTGTTCTTTGTGCGATTGTTTACCGTTCTTGCTTTCGTTGTTTTCTAACTTGTATTAGAGCTCTCAGGTTCGAGAGGGATCAATGGCATGAAAAGAAGGAAAAACAACGGCCATTGCAGGGATCCAGAAGTTCAATGGCAACGAATTCTGGTATTGAAAAATGCAGATTGAGGATTATTTGTATGGCAAGGGGTTGGAATTAGCACCTTGATGGTTTGAGACTGAAAGAGATGAATGATGATGAGTGAAAAATCCTAGACAGGCGGAGTGTTAGGGATTGTTCAATTGATTCTGTCCAGATCAGTTGCACAAAATGTTGTGAAGAAAATGACTACTCAAGGTATGATGACAGTTTTATCGAGAATATATGAGAGAACTTCAGCTAACAACAAGGTGCATTTGATGCAAAATTATTTAATCTTAAAATGATCGAAGGTACTTTTGTTGTTCATCATATTAATGATTTTAATACAATTAAAAATCAACTATCATCCGGTTCTAATAATTTTGATGATGAAATACGTGAATTGATTATGTTGGCCTCACTACTCAATAGTTGGGAATCCATGAGAATGGAGGTTAGCAATTATGCTAGAAAAAATAAACTCAAATATCATGATATTCGAGATTTGATTTTGAGTGAAGAGATATGTAGAAAAGATACAAGTCAATCATATATCTCAAGTTTGGGTTTTGCTTTGAACACCGAAAGTAGAGGTAGGAAATTTAAAAAAACCATAACATGGAAGATCAAAATCGAAGAATAGAAGATGTCGGTCTGGGTCAAGACAGCAATAAGGACAACAACAGGGACAGCAGCAGAGTAAGTGTTGGAGCAGTGGTAAGACTAGTCACTATAAAAAGGACTATACAGAACTAAAGAAATAAAATAAAAATAATTTTGCTAATGTAGCTACAGAAGATGTTCATGATGTTTTGCTTCTTTCAGTTGACAGTTCAATTGACTCTTGGGTGTTAGATTCAAAAGCTTCTTTTTATACCAGTGCACATCGAAAAATTATCGAGAGCTATGTTGTCAGTGATTTTGAGAAGGTGCATTTGGCCGATGGGAAAGCATTGGAGATTGTGGGTATGTGAGAGGTCTGTATTAAAATGTCAAATAAATCTACATGGCTGCTACAAAAAGTATAACAGCTCATGTATACTACTAGCCCAATAACTTATTAAAGTCCAATCATATGATCCAAAATGCTTAATTCCAAGTTACTAATAGTAGCATATATGGTTCGTTATATATCTAAGATTACCCATGTAAACTTTCGATGTGGAACAGGATGTCAAAATCTTCTCAACTTTCGATGTGGGACAGGGTTAAACACTAAAGTCACCACGGCCCAACCTTGGGTCTGTTCCTTAATGACCAAACAAAATTTTGACACCACACTCGATTGTGTACACGGATCGCTCTGATACCATTTGTAACGTCTCATGTATACCACTGACCCAATAACTTATTAGAGTCCAATCACGTGGCCCAAAATACTTAAACCCAAGTTATTAGTACAGTATGCATTGTTCATTATATATCTAAGATTACTCATGTAAACTTTCGATGTGAGACAATATATCACAATCTTTGTGACATCTCCTCCCATATCAAAAGTCTTCATGGCTGACCATGTATGATCTAATCACACTGAATTTACTAGAAGAAAAAAAAAAGGATATAAAGGCTTTAAGTTCCATGGAGAATGTCGAAACTTTTAGGGAAAATTTTACTTATGTTTTTCATACTTCAAACAATTTTTAAAGACGCTTCATGAATTACAAAAGTGGATATTCGCACACCATAAACTATCATGTAAAGTGAGACCGTTAAGGTTTTTGTCAAAATTAACGAAAAATGTACTTTATTCATTTCTATGTAATATTTTTGCCTAAAAAGTATCACAAATACTAAAAATATTAGTGGTGAAAATAAAAATCGAGAAACCAGACTGGACTAGAGTGATTGAGGATTGAAAAATTTGGTCCAGTCCGGTTTGAATTTGGGGGTTTGGCAAAATCGATTTTTCGGTCCAATTTCTGGTTTGGGTGTATAAGAAAACGGTTCGGACCGGTTGCGGGCCGGTATAAATGTGAATGTATTATATTTTTAAGTTTACGTGTTATAACTTATTATCCATTATTTCATTAGTCATTTAGTCCATTAGGATTTATGACCGTTACTGTGTACCAAACATGAAAAATCACCATTTACGAAAAGTAAATAAAAATGGAAAATTACTTGTCCAGAAATAAAAATTAAGAGTAAACTCGAATTATTCAATCTCTTAGAGTACTATTCAATGCATTTTTATTCTGAAAAATTTTACTCCGATTTGTAAGTACATACACGAACATATTATAGGTTTGCATACTAAAATTTTCTTAATTTTGATGAAAAAAGCCCCAATTAAAAGAATAATAAGAAACTTTTATATTCCATATGGTGAGTATTTATTGTCCGAGTATTTAATCTATTCCTATCGTGCAGTGTGTAAAATATCATTTTCCTTATCAAAATTTGTTATTTCTATCTACTATAATAATGAACATCTCTCAAAATAAAATAATAAACATAAAATAGAATTGATGTGCAGAGGCGGATCTAGAAACATTTGTCAGTAGAGTCAAAATCTTCGTTCAAATTAAAACAACAAAAAAATCTATTACGATATAACTATAAAGTTTTATCAACATATTAACTTAAAATAACATGCGACGACTGCTCCTATTTAAGAAAATATATAAATAATTATTCTTTAAGAAAAAAATTAAGATGTATTTTAAATTATAGACCCATAAAGTGTTATTATTAGTCAATTTATATTCACATGCGATACAATTTTTTACACAATTTACATAATAAAAATATTTGTATTTTATTTGGATGAAATGATCGGTACACTTTAAACGTTACATGAAATTTTTGGAAATTTTTTTATACCTTAGGTGAAATCTTGGAACAATTTTCATACCTTAGGTAAATTGGTTGGGGCAAAATCATAATTTTAATAAGGTCAAATTGACTAATTAATTTTTAAAACTCTTATATTAATATAAATTTTGAAAATTTGATACAATTTTTTGGACAATCTGTATAGTAAATTTTTATTTTTCATTTGGATAAAATATTTTGTACAATTATCTATATTAGGTTAAATACTTTGGGACAATTTTTATACCTTAGATAAAATTTTAGAATAATTTTTATACCTTACGAAAATTGTTTGGGCCAATATTATAATTTTAATGTGGGGCAAATTATGTTTTATGTCTTGATGTTGGGCAACACACTTATGTTCTTATGTTTGATGCAGGGAAAATTACAGGAAAAAAAATTGTAACATATTTTTCAGTCCAGTGAGTGGGGTCGATTGACACTTGACCCTATATAAGTCCGCCACTTGCCACCCCAAGATATCCGCGACTCAGCCTATATCCGGCGTACGGCCACCATTGGTGATGGGTCGGGTTCCTATATTTTGTTCCCACACAACTAAGAAACCCTAAAAAATCTTGCATGTTAGCTGATGAAGACAAATGAATGCAATTGACACCAATCAACTGCCAAATCAGTGCATACAACACATTGATCTTATATCACTTGATTGACCAATACAATCACCAAGAAAAGACATGAAACCATACTAAAATTCAAAATATATTCTAGTGCTGAATGCTGATAAGTTTACCGAGAAAGAAATATCAATACATACAAGGATAATAACGAAACAGTTTCCTCGCTGAGCGTGAATCATATCATGTTACATTTAATCATCAAATGAGTATGAAAATGAACCACCCTACTTCAGAGTCAGAAAAACTCATAAATAATCTATAGCATTCACTTTCCTACCTTCTTCTCCATCCTCTTCTTTACCTTAAACCAAATTCATAAGAAAATCAAGTGTCAATCTCCCACCACTATCTGAGTATTTTCCTCTGTTTTTTTTTTTTTTACTCCAGACTAATTCAGTAAATCAGCTGAACAAGAACCCTAATGGCAACAACCGTCTAAGACCAGAATAAATACCATTTATCTACTTAAACAAGGTGTGTATTTTACATACCTACAGCCAGAATATTGAGGATCTAAAATGGCATGAAACACAGATACTTCTTCCTTAGTTTTTTCATCCTTCGAGCTCGAGCCTCCTTTTCCCCACCTGGGACTGCTCCATGACTGCTGGATGACGTTGCCACATCACGGGAATTCGATGTACCTTCATTCCCATTTTCCGCCTTTCGGCTTTTGATAGCATTCTTTGGTTCCTTTGTGTCCAGGGATTTCTTGTTTACAGTCAGGGATTTCTTGTTTATATCCAGGGATTTCTTGATAGCATTCTTTGGTTCCTCTATGTCCAGGGATTTCTTGTTTATATCCTCAGCCGGTGACTCACTTTCATTGCTGCTAACAAGAGATCCTGCAAGGCATAAGTTTGAGAAATTTATTTCCCATTGCTGCTGTCAAATCAATGAGATGCAATTGAACATGCCCTCTTTCATTTAGGACCAGTTTCATTAAGGCAACAAGCATTACTTCATGTGAGAATGTGTTTGGATCTAGGATGTAGAGAGCAAAAAGAAAGAAATGAAAATATTAACTAAACCCAATGTATCTGGACAATGGACCGTCAGATATATTAACTTACTTGTTCTTTGTCCACCACTAAATCCTTATCCAAACACAGCCATATGCAGGCAATGACAGGACAAATTTCAAATGATTTATAACCGACTAAACCCTATGTTATTTAGGCAATGCCAAGGGCAACGGATGCATACTATTCACATAACAATGAATCTCTCATAAAGGGAGGAGCAAAGATCAGTAGAATGCATATCAACTTAGAAATCCCAATTGGTGAGGGCTATCAACATTTATTTCCGACATCTTTCGAGGACTAGCAATGTAGAAAGCACAGAAACAAAGCGAGCCATTGTTACGCAGGAAAATAGATTTTCAAAATCTGGACATTACCTAAATTTGCTGCATGCATAACCACCTCGGTTGGTCTGACTGATGCAGCAACGCTAAACTTGCAATTGGCATCCTTCCCCTGCTCTTCTCGATTAATTTGATCTAGGTCTTGTAAGAAGGCCAGCGAATCAAAACATTCCTCTGATGACAAGGTCAGGCAACTTGAGTTGTCTGAACTGGAAGACCGTGATTCTCGATCTGCAAGATCATCCAACTCCAAGAAGTCACCTCTTGTATAATCAAAGTCAAGCAAGTCACCGATGGAAAAATTCAGATGTCCCCCATTTGCAGCCAACAGTCCCATATGGTCATCCCTGTCCCTGGCCTAAAAGTAGTTAAAAATGCAAATTAGAATTTTGCACAGCCCACAAACATAACATAAATAACATAGGCCTTCGTTGTTTGACTGGAATTATACTGAACGGCTATATGATCTCATAGAATAAGAAACCTGTCAGACTAATGTTGTGGAACATCGTATCCAATGGATATTCAATCTTGACCACAAAAGTTTCAACCAAACATGGGACATGGAGTCTCCATGGATTTATAGTCCAATCCGAGGATTTAATCTGGACAAACAACCAAAGGCCATAAGGTTTGCAGACAAATTTCGTATAAGTGATTATTACATGAGTCTTGATGTTGTGTAGATAAATTTCCATTTTATGCAGGAATCGAAACTATGTTAGGCACAAGCAAAGAAATGTATGAATATCAACCTAAGTAAAACCAAATTCACCGCGCAGGTTTAAAACAAAAGGTGACACAAGCTTGATATACCTGGGGCTCAGTCATGAAACCCTGTCCAGTGGTACTGCCAAGCTCTGGAGCAAGAACAACTGATGGCCTTGGATGAAGGTGGTTTCTCCCAGAATTTTCTACAACTCCCAATTGGCGTTGCATTTCTTGGTTTGGACTGTTAAGGAAGACTCTGCATAATAAAGCCGATTCCTGCATGTTGTCCAACCAAACCGGCAATTTACTGGCAGGTCGGATTGATAATGAAAACACAAGAATAATGTCAGAAAATTTGCAAAAAGTGATAAAATGTTGTGCGATTTACCTTTGAGTTGCCATTACTACCGAGTCCTTCATAAGTAATCGAGTACTCTTGCATTAGCCAGTTAGTTCTTTGTCCATGAGGGGCTTGGCTTTCATGATACTCGAGTGTAGTTCTCCAACCAGTGATGGCAGAGTTTCTAAATATCTCACGGGGCCCCTCTATGGCACTCCAGGATCCGTGTTCCGAATTTTTTCCCTGCTCCGACTGTATTAAGTACCATATGTCATCTGCATATACCACACCACATCGTAACATTCCTTCAAATTTTATTGACGCTGATCCTAGAATTTATACCTTCCGAATACCAAATAAAATGTAGTTGTTATTGAGCATTGAAGCAACTAAAATGTTTAAATCTCAACATGAACGATATCCTTGATAATTCGAGGAACATATCACCTCAAGGTCATTATCTTTGCACAATAGAGATGATCACAGATGGCCCAGTATTTTACTAATTGTGCATTAAATTACCTCAGTCTCGGGAACTTTCAGGAGATTTCACGATATGCTTAATCAAACAGAACAGCCAGAATAAGCATTTTGTTTACATATGCAAGTAAATTGTTCCTCTCCAAAAATGGTAAAATACGCAAGTCTGTATGCTGGCAGCCAACATACATGAAGATGCACATATGTGCTTTACATACCCATTATGCACCCTAGGTCTACCAAAAACAATCACTGATAACTAGTGCAAATTTGCCCAAGTACAAGAGGCAAACAAATATACTGGAAAACCAATAAAACCATATCCCGTTTTTAAGGAAATGATGGAAGTACTAGATAACAATTACAGGAGGTACGGCACTCGGATGATTAATCAAAAAAAGAAGTACAGAACATAAATAATGAGGATAACAAGAGTGTGAGAGAACCAATCTTCAAGACAATTTGACATAATGCAATAGTGAAGCACAAGGACTAAGATAATACAACAGTGAAATTGTTAAGACCACCGAGATTAGAGACGAGGTCATAACTAGTAAGACAATGAACTTGTATTTAACCACCAAGATCTTAATTGAAACTAACCAGGTAAATTTGACGGCTTGTGCTGGTAAGGATTAACATCGGTAGTCACATTCTCAGGGATAGCAGATCCCTTTATCATTCTCTCCAAAAACTTAAAGATCTCTTCATTAGTCCAATTAGCTGGAGGAAGAACAGGTACCGGAGAATACATGACCTAGTCTTTCAATGGAGACAAACAAAATTGCACTCCAACACCTGTCTCTGCAAAGATTGTTTGTGCGATGTCAATTGATATTGAGTTCCAAGGTTACTGTAAATCCTCACAGATAAAGAAACAAAGCAAGGGAAAAATCACGAAATGGGTATAACAAGACAAATAAAATAAATAACAATGGTGGGTTGATGAACAAGACAACATAGCAAATCCAACTCAGTTTCCATAAGAATAAGGAAAAAAAATTTATTTTAGTCATCATGGAGCAAACATAAAATAAAAAAGTCTCATCTTTTCGTCAATCAGATAGAAATACCCACACCCACATTCAAAACAAGGACCAAAGTGGTTCACAAACCCAAATGCACGTTATCATCTGTCTAATGTCAGAAGATCAGTTCTTCACTACGTTCTCTTACAGATCAAAAAGCATCCAATAACATTTCACTATTCCAGGTAAAAGCTTCATAAGCATAGGCTGCATAGCTACGCTTACATGCCAGTTATACATATCCTATGTCTGACGATACATAAGTTCACACAGATTCGAACGGGTGCATACTTTATATGGATTTCTTTGTGCCCCATCTCCCAACCAAATGAAAACAGTTACAAACCCTAAGGCATACCAAAACCAAAGCACCCATTAGACAAATTGTTTGGGAATTCATACATAAGCCACGAAACCCAGGAAAACTTGACTCGATCTACACAAGTAATCAGTGTAAAACATCCCTTAGCAAAAGCAGATATCCCCAAACGACAGGCCAGAGTATCTACTACACCCCAAGAATGAGCAACACTAGGAAGCCACGACCTCCATTGACTTCCCGTTGACCCAAGCATTCACACACCAAAAGTCTAATCACTGAGCGAAGATGAATTCATCTGGATAAAACAAAAGACCTCAATTGCAAAATCAATATCGAACTACTAAACAGAATTGTAATTACAGGATTCATATAAGAGAAATCAATCTTCTAACAGAAACAACAAAACCCAACTTGAATTCCAACGAAAATGATCATTGGTCCCCGCAGATTCTCCATATCTTATCTAAAACCCCCGAAAAAGGATCGAATTCAACACCATAAGTACAAAATAACAACAAAATTCAACCGAAATTCAAGAAAATGTGAATTTGCGTATATAGTTAATGCTCAAAATTCATACCTCCTTCTAAGAACACGAGTGCTCCCCTCTCTGTGATCCTCTAATCCTTCACTCGGGTTTACTTCGGCACTACTCAACGCAATGCCTGATCGAGAGTAGTGTGCCCATTATATAGGGAGGCTGAGGATGGGTTTAGTTTTGAACGTACCATGGTTATGCACACAGTGAAACTAGAATAAATTACCAAACAGTGGTTTAGACCGAAAATACTCCCTAAACACGATGACCATAGTAAGGGTTTGTTTTGACCGTACCACGGTTAGCACACAATTAAATTAGAAAAAATTACCAAACAGTAATTTAGACCGAAAATAATTCCTAAAATACATAATATTTACTTATACTATGAAATAAAATGACTTGCACCGTAAAACAATGGCTTGCATGCCACTGATCTCTATGGCGCAAGTCATTCACGTTCAAAATACAAGTCACCATATTTTAGAGTACAAGTCAATACTGTCTAAAAGATATTATCGTCATAAATGTGTACAGTCATTATGTTTTAGGAATTAGTTTTTTAAAAATTATGTTTTGATAATTATGAAACTGTGAAACTGTGTGTGGGAATTATTTTTCTATCAAAACCGATGTTTGATAATTCACCCAATAAACTTAAAAGTGTCCGGAAAAAGAAATAATAATTTAGAGAACCTTTTTTTGTTTTTATCTGGCACATGTGGGTGGAGGGGGGTGTTCAATTTTGTTCACCACCGCTCTTTGAGGACTACCTCAATTTCCTTGATCAAAATTTTTTATTTTATGTTGATTAATTTTTTTAATTATTATAAAAATTTAATTAAATCGAATATTAATAAATATTTTACCTTAAAAAAAATTATTTTTACTTACTATTTTAATCTTGGAAATATAATCTCGAAATTGTTTCGGAATGATAAAATTGGACATCATTTGGAGACAGTTATGCCGTGGCAAGCTGACATCCACCAGTTTAGTAGTGCCCCCAGATAACAGATAGTGTACGACTTTTGGTAGTTTGAACTATTTATGTAAAGTTAAGAAATAATAATAATTTACGTAAAGAAATTGAGTTCTAGACATGATGACATAAATAAGTACAAAATGGTCAGCTTTTCCTGAAGTTTGCTATGTTTAGTTTCACTACAAAGATTCTACCTTGACTGAATTTTTTCTGTTTTTATTGTATACAATTTTGAATATTATTCTGTTTTTTTTTTTAAACTTGTTTCAACAAAGAAATGTTAAAAAGTAAGAAAAAAATTAATTTGTGAAAAAAAAAAAATTTCAAAAGATTGATTTTGGGGGGTAAATTGCACCTACCTCTCATATGCATTAGACCTACCTTGAGGTTTAAAAAAATGCAGAGATCTCCCATACAAACCTTGTTTGTGTTTGTACAGTATAATTAGGTAAATAAATCCAAAAAATATCAAGAGTGTTGGAGATTGTATCTTTCTCTAGAACTACTTTACTCTTACCATTGATGAATGTTTCATTTTCCATTAGTAACTAGCTAGTGTATATGAGTTCTCTATGATCACAATTATCACTTTTTCCATAAATTTAATTTGTGCCCTCCTCGTCGTTGAACAGATTGTCACTAAGAGCACCATATCTTCGCATGAGGTCTTTTTCAATTTGTGAAAAAAAATTATTATTTTGTAAAAGATGACAAATCTCTGTATGTTTCAAAACTTCAGAAAATATCGTCGTATTTGTCAAAAATCTGAGGGGAAATCAGTACAATTTATCTTTTTTTTTCTTTCTATAGTTTGATTCTCTAATTGAGAGAAGAAAAAGAAAACATTTGGAAAATATCTTTGAAATTGAATTGACATTTTTGGACATTAGGGGCCGAATAAGATAAGAGGAGGTATTATTTTTAGAGGGATGATTTACATTGATGTGATGTTTATAGAGGGGTTTACAAAAATAGATGATTTGGATAAGGGAATAAACAGGGGATATATTTTGACTTAGTTTGGATGGTTTATGAAATAAGGAATAAGAGTGGGCGGATAAGGAAAAAATTTGTCAAATGACTATTTTATCCTTGTGCAGTATTAAACTTGATTATGTATTGAATAAAGTA
>JABCMJ010005304.1:0-16705 GCA_014822125.1 Arbutus unedo | reverse complement strand
CTTTTGACAATAAATAAACATTCGGAATCAAACAAATGACATTTTAAATTTTACGTATCCGGAGTTAAACAAACATATGTATTTAATATGATCAAAAGACAACATAAATAATTTAATCCAAATAGATTCAAATGGATTAAATTATATTTTTATTTACGTAATCTAAAAATCTAATTAGGCTAAATGGAACCGCCCGTACAAAAAAGGAAAATGCATTATTTCTGCTGCTACACTTTAATGTACTCTTTTAATAATTTATTTGTTTTCGTTTATTCAAAAAACTTGATGCAGAGTTGGGATTGATCTTCCGACAATTGGAGTAAGGTATGAGAATTTAAATGTTGATGCAGAGGCGTATGTTGGCGGAAGAGCAGTGCCAACATTTTTCAATTTCTTTGTTAATATTTTCGAGGTAATTTTTCTCTCCTATAGTATCACAATACCAAAGGAAATTCACAAAAAAATAATAATAATAATATTAATCTTTGCTTGCTAAATTTCACACAAATTATTTTTAAAAATAATAGGGTGAATTTAATCTAAAGGTAAAATTTACGGTTCCAAAATTTAAAATGAAAGATCATAATCTCATTTGTATTTGTGCTTTTATAAATCTAAGTGAATAATGATTTTTTATTTTAAATTCGGAGACGATTTTTTAGTTTTAATTGTGGGACCGTAGTAATCCTCTAATCTAAAAGATGGACCCGTAATGAAAGTAAAATGATAACAACTACTCATTAAACACTAAATAATGTATAAAAAATATATTAATATTTGTATTTAGTTAATAATTGTCAGATAAAGAAATACACTCGTAAGAAACACTAGATGAGGCCGGATTATGGTGCGCTGACCTTTCGAGGTCGAATGACATATGGCAGTGTTTGGGGATAATTTAATGCACCAGTTGAAATTTAAAAGAAAAATACTAATCCCAACACGCAGTATATAATATATAAAAAGTATATTAATATTTATAAATTATGTATTGATATCTGTAATTATATATTAATATTTGTATTTGTTTGATATTTTGTGTATATTATCTACTACATATTTGGCAGTGGTTAGCGGGACGCAATTTAATATATTGCTAAATGCTAAATGGTGGCATCTGAGGCCACATGTTAATGGTGTAATAAATGATATTATTAATTGTTAAAAGTTATTGAATCAATATTTTTACACACTTCTTTTTAGTCTCATGCATTTTTTTCTTCTTATTATACAAAGTTACTGAAATACCATTATATTATATAATTTTATTCCTTTTGTGTTTAAATTAATATAATACCTTACAATTAACTAAAAATAAATAATTATTATTTTTATCTTTATTTAATTTTTTTATTTGTTATTTTTGCATCATTTTCTATAGTTTATTGATTCATCTCGACGAAAGAAATCCAAAAAAGTATAAAATTATGTTCAAAAGCTAAAAGCAATCACTAAAAACAAAAACAATTCTTAAAAAAATATTATTTTGAGCTTGTTTTTTGAATTTTTTTTAGTTTTTGACATCATTTTATATGCTAAATAAATTATAAATAAAGAAAATGCTCCAACAAAAATTACATGCAACTATTTGTTATTCGTATAATCTCACAAAATTTTAATTTTTGTTTGAACTTTTCTTTTATTTAGAATCTATTTAGCCTGTAATAATTATTAGATTATTGTCTGATTATTTTTTGTCCTTATTTGAAAAAAATTTAATTTTTTGTTTTGTATCAATTTTTTGATGGTTATTAGTTCTTCTCGACAAGATATTTAAAAAAATATAAAATAATGTCCAAAAATTAAAAATAAATTCAGAAAACACGAAAAATAAGTTCAAAACATCACTTTTTTGGACTTAGTTTTGTTTTTAGTGAATTTGTTTTAACTTTTGAACATAATTTTATACTTTTTAGATTTTTTTCGTCGAGACGAACAAATAAATCATAAAAAGTAACGCAAAATAACAAATAAAAAATAAAAATTGTTTACTTTTAGTTAATTATGAGGGGTAGTATAGTAATTATACACAAGAGATGAATAAAGATTATTTAATAGAAACGTATTTTAGTAACTTTGTATAATAAGGACAAAAAAAAGTACATGTAGCTAAAATGGGAGTCTGAAAATCACTTTTCTTAATTTATGATGCCTATTAAATTAGTAATATTTTTTAACTGCTTATATTTATTGTATCAATAACTACAACGGTATTACCATCATTATCTTTGTTCAATTTTTTTCTTTATAAGTAAAAATAAAATTATTGGCTCAAGATATATTTTTCTTGAAGAATAACAATAGAAAATTTGAATTATAAATATTGTTGTTATTGTTATTTTATATATTCATTCATATTTTCAACTATGACTATTGGATTACGTGTGCTGTTTGAAATATTAGATGTTTAAATTAGGGGCTCTTTTTAAATTAATTATTTCTTTATCAAATGAATAAAATTTATCGAATGAAAAAAAATAAACAAATGGTATTTTTTATTTATATTTTCGTAGAAATTCTTTAAGAATTTTACTAGATTTTTATAGTAAATTGAAAGGTTAAAAATATTATTTCTAAATTTTAAACAAGAGCAACATTAGAAAGTAAAAGACTTTCTATTATCATACATTAAATGTCATTAATTTTACACTCAAAATTGGATAATTATTAATTAAGATGTAATTAATTCAAAACTCATTAAATTCAAATTCAATCATTAATTGCTTCTTAACAAATGCTCCGGAGACACATGTTAGCAGAACCGTAATATATTATGTAATTAGTAAGTGGAAAATACTATGGGTACTATATTATAGGTGTAATATTATATATACACGTGTAATATATATATTATTATTATATATATAATTATAATATGTATACGTAGCATATTTGTAATATATAATATATATATATAATATAAGTATATTTATAAGTATGTACTTATAAATATATATTATACATATTATATAAATGTATATATAAATACAAGTATATGTAATTATATAGACGTCTAGTATATATACATAGTTGATTTTTAAAAATAATAAAAATTATTTTTGAAAATAAATGACTTCTCATTTTTTTTACTTTTTCTTTTGAAAATAATAAAAACTGTTTTTAATTTTTTGTAAACAAAATATCAAAACAAACATGTTTTTTTCTAAAAATAGAAAATTCAAAAAATAAAAATAGAAAACAAGAAAAAAATAGTTTCCAAACATAGCCTAAATGTCCAACTAATTTAATTTCATGAATGCATAAAGTTCTTGATGAATCCTATACAATGAACAATTTAAATCGAGATAATAATATATCAAATAATCTTGTTTTGGTGCAATACAAATCGCGAGTGCATATGAATCAATTAAGAGGGACCTAATATGGATAAAACATCTTTCATCCACTACTACCGTTTACACCAAGGGCTTCATTTGACCTCTTCATATTCCTAAGAATGAATTTGAATAAACTTTTTTGGTACCGCATATTGTTAGTCGGTCAAATTATGAATTTATATAAAGAATATGGTAACAACTACATAAACACGAAAAGGGTTTGAAATGGTGATATTTTATGAGTTGGTTCAATATTTAATTGCTTGGTCAAATTAATTAAGCATTTTATATTATTGAAAGTGATGTTTTTGTGTGCATATGTTGGATTCCATTATCGTGATGGATTAAACTAAGCTTACAATCTCTCTCTCTCTCTCTCTCTCTCTATGAAGGAATGCTTGAATTATCTCCATATAATTCCAAGTAGGAAGAAACCATTAACAATCCTTCATAATTTGAGTGGAATCATCCAGCCTGGCAGGTGAGAAGAAAAACAACAGCCGCATTGTCTATTACAACATTATTAGTTAGCTCTAGAAGTTGATTATTATTTTTACTTTCTGCAGAATGACATTGCTTTTAGGCCCACCAAGTTCTGGAAAGACTACATTCTTGCTAGCTTTGGCTGGAAAACTTGATCCTCATCTAAAAGTAACAAAACTATCTTTTTTTATTTTGAGTAATGTTAGAAACACAGATCATCCAAACACAGATATGTCCGAGACTATTAAATTCACGTAGAATCCTCAATAATTTATAGACTCCACGCGCATTTAACGATCCCAGACACATCTGTATTTAGATATGTCCGAATAATCTGTGTTTCAAGACTTTTCCATTTATTTTTCTCATTGTGAAATACGCCTTTAACTTCTAAAACTGACCCTTACACACATTGTCACCTGATTAGATTGTTCAGTGATAATCACCCTAATATGATTGTCACATCCCGTTCTTCAAGGATATAAAATACAATAATACAATGAACCTCAATTAGAACCATTGAATTACAATCCCCAAGTACGTCTGTTATCAATTCTAATAATTTAAAATAAATCCTACGGGCCCACAAATGGTCAACTAACAATAGTTTAACTAAAACAACTAACAATTGAAATAAAAGCCTAACTACTAGACGTGATAATATCGTCCCAAGACTCTAAACCCATTCGCTCAGCACCGATCCCCATAATTATTTACAAAACATAAGACAAATCTCGTATAGAAAAACACATGGCAGCCATGATAATGAAGGTTAAAATGAATTTCGCATCAATACAATATCAGAGTAAGTGGAAATAAATTTAAACTCATGCAATATATTGGATGCAACACATGCATGGCCTGAGACTTCGCTACAACTGGTGACCAATGCACTATACACTGAAACCTAATCACCATTTTAGATTCTAATAGTATTTATAGTCTTTCACAGAGGGCGTACCCAAGAACTCGGGCACCAAGTGCCGGGTTCACGGGCCACTCTGACTGTCGGGACATCCCTCGCTCGGAAACAATTTAACGGTTTTTCACAGCTGGAATAACAAAGACACTGTATCAAGGCAAAACATCACCAATACATGACCATATGAACTTTTGACCGACTATACCAGACCCGAACAACATGCACAACTAGGTAGAAAAGTAAAAAAAACGGGTTGGGTTTTAAGAATAAAAATTTTAGATCTCGCCAAGGTTGCTCGAGTGGCCTAGAGATTGCTCGATTGCATAAAAGATGCTCACTGTCCAAAATAAAAGTCTGGAAATTTGCATAGCTGGAGCGAGCGCCCTACCTCCATCTCAGGATAGGTAAGGGTTGGAGCATCCCTCTTGGCTTCTAGTATTTTGCCTTAATTTGTTGACATGTTAGACACGCCGAAACAAACTTAGAAACATCTCTCTTCATACTGCTCCACCAGTACTATTTTCGAAAGTCCTTGTACATCTTGTTACCTCTCGGATAGACATCAAAACTCAATTGGTGAAATATCTTCAGCACAAATTCCCACAGGATTCCAATATCTAGTACAAGCAGTCTTGCTCAATACCTCAAACCTCCATCTGTATAAATTGTCCAGCTTGTCCTAACTAACTTCGCCTGTAGCTATTGGCTATTTGATAAGAAGTATCTCTCGATGTAATGACGACATAACTACCAAAGAAAGAAGGCTTGCTCCCTCAGATTCTTCTGTTCATTCAGGTCGAATTCATTGACAGACTCCATCAATCTTCATTCTCGGGCTACCAAACTTGCTACTATCGCTCTAGTCTTTCAGCTGAAAGCATTGGCTACAACATTTTCTTTGCCCGAGTGATATGATAGAGTAAATTTGAAATTCTCTAATTATTCGACCCATCTTCTCTCTCATATTTAGCTTCTTTTGTGTGAATAGGTGCTTGAGACTCTTGTGATTGATAAACACCTCAAAACTTTTCCCATATCGATAATGCCACCACGACTTTAATGCAAAATCAACAGCTACCACCACTACTCTCTATGCTTGTGCTAGAGAGAGCTTGTACTTTAGTTGGCAATGTGATCATTATACCTTTTCAAGAAGAGGAAAAAGTTCAACCGCTCATCTATTACATCAGCAAAACACTCATTAATGCGAAAACATGTATCTCCACTAGAAAAATCACTCTTGGAATTGTTGGTTGCCTCAAGGAAATTACAACACTACTTCATCGCCCATACCATCATTGTCTATACCCACCAACTTCTAAAGGCCCTCATGAGAAAAACAGACATGATGGGAAGGATATTGAAGTAGGCAGTGGAACTCAGACACTATCAAATCCGTTACGTATTAAGAATGGCGGTAAAGGGCTACGTAATGGAAGATTTCATCACCAAATTTGCAAGGATTGTATAGCCTGATCAGAGCCAGACCGACCAAGTTCCTATCATCCCCGATCACGTCTATCAGTCTAGGATGGAACTTGTAAGACAGAGGGGAGCCAAGCAATCCCAATAGAGAGAAACGAGGGAGCCAAGTCTATGATGGGGCTTAAACTGTGATGGTTCATCAATGCTCGCGGATCAGAGGTCGGCATTGTTGCCCCCAGAAATTTCCCACCCCCCTTGCGAAAAGAAGTGTGAATTGGGCTGAATAATATCTTGACTTATAATGCGACAGAGTGTAAAAATTAATTTAATAATGGGATTTGTTTAAGCTTTAAAAATTTAGAGTCGCCACTTGAAATTAAGTTTGCGTGTGACAAACTGAGCTAGTAGGTGGCCAGATTTTGGTTAAACCCTGAGGGCTAACTTTGCAACAGATCATTCTCAGGGCCATAACTACATTGCGTCTGGCTAGAAGAGGTACATGCCTTTCAAGAATATATGAAGGAGAGTGTAGAGCTCACTCGAGCGGACAATCATTAGTCTACTGAGCAATGACTCACAACTATTGGTGGCCATGAACGCAAGAGGACACTGCCAACTACATGAAGTATCTGAAATGCTAGCAATTTGAGCCACTCAACCCCCTACCAACAGAGAAGTTCAACTCTATCAAAACCCCATGATTATTCTCCCAATAAGGGCTAGACATTATTGGACCACTGCACACTGCTCTAGGCGGCCTAAAGTTCACTAAGTGGACTGAGGCAAAGCCATTGGCTCAAATCAAGGACATTGGCATCTAGCGCTTCATTTGGTAGTACATCATCACTCGATATGGAATTTCCTGAGCCCTTGTAGCACACAACGACGCTCAATTTGATTTTGGGGTATACAGGAACCTATGCGAGACTTACAATATCAAAGGATACTACGCCACGCCAGCCTACCCACAAAACAACAAACAAGAAGATGCATCCGACAAAACCATTTTGAGCAGACTAGAGAAGCAGCTAAAAAACCATATCCAACAAAACCATATTGGTACTTACTTAAATATCGGAGGGCATTTCGGTTATTGGCCAAAGTGTCTTTGAATGTTATTCCCTTTGCACAACTAGAGCTTTGGATCAAGAAGAAGGTGGAATAAATCCTGATAGACTCTTTTTCAGCTCCAGCAGGAGTCGTGGAGAATTCTTGTAAAATATCACCCCATAAAATATATTCAATATATTGCAAAAATAATGAAACTATTTCATTTTACAACTGTTTTCTCTGTAAAGCATAAGTAAAATATTAAAAGTTTATACTTTCCTTATTTTAGATAATTTTACTCTAATACTATACAAGAAGTGTCACAATCTTAAACTTATAAAAGTTTTGAATACATGACCTAGAGTATTTGAAAAATATATGAATGTCATAATAATAATAATAATATTGTGAATACTCTCGGAATATGTGTCGAACAAGGATTGATATTCGATATAAATATGATATGATTACAGTTCCCATCTAAAAGTGTACGTGCTTCATAGCTAGCGACTGAGCTAGCCGTAGTAGTTCATTAGCAAGATAACTAGTGACCTACCTCCAAATGGAACTACCAATACCCAGTTGGGTTGTCCCAATTCGGAAGAGAATGACATTTCTATATGGAAAGGTCGTAAGAGTTGAATCTCAACAGGTGGGGAATAAAAATGCAATTCCAAATTACAAACTTACTTTAACAAAGTTGATGCAGTTGATTAATTATGGGCGATCCTGGCACAACAATAAGGTTATCCAAAATAACTTGATAAATCACGGATTTGAATCGCAAAAACAACTTATCTGCTTGCTGTGATACGGATGCGTACATCCACTCTTTTCAACACCCTGCAGTAATAGAAGATTCGTGCAGTGGACAGACCTTATTATTAACTGTGTGACCTTAAATTAACTTTTATAGAGCAATTTTCCTTTACAGGCTTCAGGGAATGTGACGTACAATGGTCATGGCATGAATGAGTTTGTTCCACAAAGGACATCAGCCTATACAAGTCAGCATGACCTGCATTTAGGAGAATTGACAGTGAGAGAAACACTGGCTTTCTCAGCTAGATGCCAAGGGGTCGGACCTCGTTACGGTTAGTGCGATTGTTCAGATTTAATAGATGACTTCATAGTACTAGAATTTTGCTTCTAGACGACAACAATGGGTCTCAATCATTTCATTTGAGTTTTTTATTTCCTTGCAGAAATGTTAACTGAATTGTCCAGGAGGGAGAAGGAAGCCAACATTATGCCAGACCCAGATGTTGATATTTACATGAAGGTAAGCAAACAGCTCAATACTAGTATTTATTGATCAATTTTGTGGACTAACACATTTTTCATCATACCCCAAAAAGAGAGGTGGCCGACCGTGAATCACATGGCCTCATCATGCAGAACACGCAGTCTAAAAACATAAATAGATAACGCCGAACATCAAACAATCAAATTAATACTCAGTAAATCCAAAGCCAGACATGTCCATCCAGAATTATGGGCAAAACCATTCAATGAAAATGTACCTCCAACTAAACAATGGAATTCACTTTTTACCCAAAAAAAACTTAAAAAGTGCAGAAGCAAAGAAACAAAACTCTAGCACTAAATACAATGTCCTATGGAGCTCAACAAAACAAATCCCACGATGCTGTCATAGTCCTTGCCTAACGTCCTGACTTGTTTAAAGAAATGTTTGAATAAATTCGTCGACTAAAAGCTCGGTGAATGACCAATCATGTATATTAGAATAGATTTCTTGATAAAGATTAAAATAGCTTGTGCTATCGATAAAAATATGGAATATGAGTGTGCAACATTATACAAAAAAGTAATGTACCACTTAATCAATAATGAATCTAAACGTTGTCTACTTATTCTCACTTCAAACCACATCACCAAAAATCATAGTCCTAAATCAAAGAAAAATCAGACCTATTTAAAATACAGGACCCAAATAAAAAGAAACCACCCAGTTCTTTCTTCTTCTTTTTTGTTCTAGATCTTCCTGAAAACTGCTAATTATCTACACAATGTCACAGGCATATCTGATTATGAAAACATGTTTTCTTCCACCATAATTGCTGCTTTTTATTTTTTATGGCATATCTAATATAGCTATACTCTTGTAATTATTCAGGCAGCATCACTAGAAGGCCTGAAGGCTAATGTGGTCACAGACTATATACTTAAGGTGTTTGATTGGAATCCCAACAACATTAACAATACTAGTGTTATAAGCATTTGTCAGAAATTTCACTTATATCCCTTGTCTTGTTTAATGTATTCACAGATTTTGGGACTGGAAATTTGTGCTGACACTATGGTGGGTAATGAAATGGTGAGAGGCATTTCTGGCGGGCAGAAAAAACGACTCACTACGGGTAAAAAACATTCAACAGATAAATCAACGTAATCCAATCACAAGTTCTTAACTTTCAACAAAAAATAATGTTGGATGAATCTAATGAGCACGAATGCTCCCTTTTTTTGTATCTCGTGGTTTCGGATCGTTACTTCACTATTTGTATGTAAAGTACGGATAGTCAGATATGAACAAAGATACCTGACATGACAATTTTAAACTAAAAACATAGAAATGGCTGAACACACGGAAAAGGTAAAAGGTAAAAGGTTTCATGTATTATTTTATACACTTTTCATTTTGATTAATAGAAACATTAGATCTTCAAATACCCAAACTATTGAAAACTTAGACTAACTTAGGAAAAAACTAAGCACTAACACCTATATGAATGAGAGATGATCCATCAGATAAGAAAAGAGATGATCCATCAAAAAGACATACCAGGAGATGCAAGTGCCACGTTTATTATAAATTGTAACCCTCGAATTTATCATTTTACATAATGAACTGTCACCATGTTATGTCCCCAATCTTGTTTCACTTGAGACACTTGTATCCCTGGAGAGCTCCAGATGGTCCCTTGTTAAATTTTATCATAAAGAATTAGACATGCCACTACATGTATCACTGTGTTCCCGCCATGTCCAACACGAATACGTTGACGATTCAACCACTTAAGTTTGTTGGTACTTCGAGCAGACGTTTATTCTAATCTATAAATTACCCTTCAACTTATTTTGAGCAAAATTCCTGTTGCGAAGAAATGTAATTCTTGCATTAAGACGTTACATGTCGTATTGTATTTTCAGCCACACACTTTGCAAATTCATTGAATGAATTGGTTAGCATTGTGGAGTGAGCAATCTAAATATCTGGACAAATATGCTACAGGGGAAATGTTGGTTGGACCAGCCATAGCACTCTTCATGGACGAGATATCAACTGGCTTGGACAGTTCTACAACTTTCCAGATTGTGAACTCGATCAAGCATTCTATCCATATCCTTCAAGGGACTTGTGTAATCTCCCTCCTCCAACCGGCACCAGAAACCTATGACTTATTCGATGACATAATTCTCCTCTCCGACAGTCAAATTGTATACCAAGGCCCCCATGAGAATGTTCTTGAGTTCTTTGAACATGTGGGCTTCAAGTGCCCAGATAGGAAAGGAGTGGCTGACTTCTTACAAGAGGTAATTTCTTGAACTCACATGTTCTCTGAATACTCCCCATGTTATTCTGCTATTGTTTACAACCCAAATGTTATGAGAGGAAGTGTGGAGGCCGATGGTACAGCACGTGAAGCCAGGCATGCATTAGATCCAACCCCGATTTTATTTTCCACAAACTAATGACATACGTATATACTATAGCATAGATCTCTCGTATCCTTCTTCATCAAAGTGAACATCTGCAACGACTATCATACAACCCACATTAGGTAATCCACATTCATATAGTTTTCTTGCGTGCATGCGCATGCGCATGTGTTTGTGATTTTGATTTCTTTAATTTTTTTTTGCTTTTACGACCCCTTAGATCCTATGTTAGGATTTCACAAATTCCTAATAAGTTGTTCTGGTGGGAAGCACAGGTCACGTCGAGGAAAGATCAAGAACAGTACTGGGCAAGGAGAGATGAGCCTTATAGTTTTGTTACTGTCAGGGCATTGGCAGAGGCATTTCAGTCATTTCACGTTGGCCGAAAGCTAGGCGATGCACTTTCTGTCCCATTTGACAAAGCGAAGAGCCACCCAGCGGCTTTAACAACTACGAAATATGGTGTTAGTAAGAAAGAACTGTTGAAAGCTCTCATATACAGGGAGTACTTGCTCATGAAGAGGAATTCATTTGTCTACATATTCAAGATGATTCAAGTTGAGTCGTTTACGTTACAAACACTATCGATACTGTCGTTGTTTGACTAGAATCCTTTTTTCGCAAGATTTTTCAAAAAACTGATTTTGAAAACAGAAGCACTTCTCATGCTCATATTGTGTTGCTCTATTTGCGAAGATGGTTTTTGAGAATTCAAAAGTATTATTTCTATGTCAATGGGAAATTGGTTTTTAAACCAATAATTATGAAAAATAATTTTTAAAATCCATCAACCAAGCAAGTTTTTGGAAATCTTATATCGACTAAACAAGTTTTTGGTGAAATGTCATGAAAACCTGATTCTAAAAGAATAACCAAATAGAAGAGCTCGTGGCTTTTGTCTCTTTTTCAGCTTACTATAGTAGCATTCGTCGCCGTGACAGTATTTCTACGAACTGAGATGAGCAAGAAAACAACAGAAGATGGTGTGATTTTCATGAGTGCTCTCTTCTTTGCTCTCCTTATGATTATGTTTAATGGGTTCTCAGAGTTGGCCATGACCGTTGTCAAACTTCCCCCCTTTTACAAGCAAAGGGACCTCCTTTTTTTTCCAGCATGGGCATACGCTTTACCCACATGGATTTTCAAGATCCCAATAACATTTATAGAAGTCGGTATTTGGGTGTTCACCACTTATTATGGCATAGGATTTGATCCAAATGTTGGAAGGTAAAACTGTTAAACTATTGTTTAGGCTTTGGTTTTCAAGATTTTGATTTCCAAACTAATAGATTCCTTAATAGCAGGTTGCTCAAAATGTACCTTCTTTTCCTTTGCATTAGTCAGATGGCATCTGCATTGTTCCGACTCACGGCTGCATTAGGACGAAACATGATTGTAGCATACACATTTGGCTCATTTTCATTATCTTCAATTCTCGCATTGGGAGGTTTTATCTTGTCAAAAGGTAAAAAGTAAACAAATGCAAAAGTGCCATAAAAATATTACTAAGGCGCATACCTGCAAATACATATTTTCTTGGTTAAATGTAAGAAATACATTGTGTGCCTCAGATGATATAAAGAAGTGGTGGATATGGGGTTACTGGGCCTCGCCTCTGATGTATGGGCAGAATGCTATAACAGTGAATGAATTTCTCGGGGACAGTTGGAGTCAAGTAAGCATTTTGTTTGTGAATTTGGACTAACCGAAAAACTAAAAAAAATTGATCATCTAGAATTTGAAAATTTGTGTTATAGGTGCCTCCTAATTCCACAGAATCATTAGGCGTTTTGGTTTTGAAGTCTCGTGGTTTATTTCTACAAGCACATTGGTATTGGCTTGGTGTAGGAGCTTTGCTTGGATATGTTTTTCTGTGGAATGGCCTTTTCACCCTGGCTCTGGCATATCTCGGCCGTAAGTCAGAAACATATTCATGTCAAAATCTATATTTATTATTTAACACTTAGCAAATCCTACTAAAGTTTATAAGGTTCACCTTGTCACAAGTAATTGATTTACCTGATGCAGCATTTGAGAAGCCTTGGGCAGTTCTATCTGAAGAAACCTTGGCCGAGAGAAACACTGGTAAAGTGGGAGAAGTTTCTGAGTTTTCCTCAAGAGGTAAGAGCTCTTCCGGTGGGTCATTTAACTTTCAACTTTTCTTTTCCAATTTGTGACTTGCTGGATAAAACATACATGTTCCATAATTATGCAGAAACAGGAGATAAAGTCCAAAAACGTGTATTGTTGAAATCAAGGTCTTCAAGAATGGAGAGCATTAGTGAAGCTAACCAAAACAAGAAGAGGGGAATGATTCTACCATTTGAGCCCCTTTCCATTGCTTTTGAATGTATCAAGTACTCAGTGGACATGCCACAGGTATCTCCATTTTCGAAGGGTAGGAAAGTCAATACTACATGTTTGAACTCAAATGCTAAACTAGAACCAACTGAAATGCCTTTTGGGTTTCTCATCAAGTCCTATTAAATGTTCTAAAAAGCTTTCTATACACTTATGCTTCGTTTACCATTTAACATTGAATATGGATGTAATCTATGCACTCTAGTGGGTCGAATAGAAGACCCTGGATTATGCATTTTCGATTCCTTAGAAAATCCAAAACTACAGCCAACAAAAAGGCTATCCTTATGCTTTATGTAGTTTGTTTCTCAGTTAATTTAAGTATATAATCTCCATATGAAGTGCAAAATACTGCTAGTAAAGTTAAATTCACAATAGCAAATGAGTACATTCTTGAACTACAACTCTCTGTGTTAAGTGCTGAAGTTGGTATGACAATTGTAGGAAATGAAGGCACAAGGTATACCAGAAGACCGCCTAGAACTTTTGAAAGGAGTAAGTGGTGCTTTTAGACCAGGAGTCCTTACAACGCTTATGGGTGTTAGTGGGGCCGGTAAGACGACTCTAATGGATGTCTTGGCTGGTAGAAAAACTGGTGGATATATTGAGGGGAGGATCTCGATATCAGGATACCCAAAGAAACAAGAAACATTTGCTCGCATAGCTGGATATTGCGAGCAAACTGATATTCATTCTCCTCAAGTCACAGTTTATGAGTCTTTGAACTATTCTGCATGGCTCCGGTTGCCTCCTGAAGTGGATTCTACCACCAGAAAGGTGAGTTGCAATCACAATACTAAGGTCCTTTCTTCCCGCAGTCAACAGATTCTATTTTCTTGATTTACTTTTTGGAAAACAGGAAAAATTTGTTTGTTTGACGATGTTTCTATATCCTCAGGAGTGACAAACGCAGAAATGATTTGAGTTATGAAAACAACGATGAGTTTTTTTCTTTTAAAAAAAATTCAAAACAAATCCCATTGGTGAATAAGATAATAATAATAATCATGTGTTTTCCTTCTTTTAGAAATAGGCTTTGAATAGTGTTCTGTAAAACAAATGCCTAAAAAATAAGATATGGATACCTTATATTCATTTGAGATCAAGTCCATCAATGGTTGTACACCTAAATGAGGAATTGCAGATGTTCATTGACGAGATAATGGAGCTTGTTGAGCTAACCCCATTAAGGGAAGCACTTGTCGGTTTGCCAGGCGTAAATGGTCTTTCAACCGAACAACGCAAGAGGCTGACGATTGCAGTTGAGCTTGTAGCTAACCCATCAATAATATTCATGGATGAACCAACCTCAGGACTTGATGCAAGGGCTGCAGCAATAGTGATGAGAACAGTGAGAAACACCGTAGACACTGGAAGAACTGTGGTGTGCACCATCCATCAGCCAAGCATCGACATATTTGATGCATTTGATGAGGTATGTATTCTGTCTTGAGAATAAGGATCTTATGACCATGAATCAATGACAAAAAAACCGTATTGGAATTTTGTAGCTATTTCTTTTGAAACAAGAAGGCGAAGAAACATATTTCGGTCCGTTAGGCCACCATTCCTCTCATCTCATTGCATACTTCGAGGTAAAGCTGATGAATACATAAGACCATGAAATTTTTTATATTTTCAGCTAGTAACTAACATATTCAAGTAATGTTTGTTTAAGGCTAGCAAGGGAGTTAGTAAAATTAAAGATGGTTACAATCCTGCTACTTGGATGTTAGAGGTAACTTCACCAGCGGAAGAAGCTGCTCTTGGGATAGACTTTGCTGAAGTGTACAAGAACTCAGAATTGTACAGGTATGGAAAAAAATTACTTACGGGGAAAAAATAAATTGGTTTCAACTTTTGCTTAGAAAGGTCAACAGCATTTCTAAGGATGCTTTGCGTCATGTTAACTGACATTTTGTTACATGCACAAATTTTCTAGACTCAAACTTGATTTAGCCACTTGAGGAACATGCGTCTTTCACTTTTACAAATATCACCAATTACAAGTGTGAGAAAAATAACTTGGAATCTAGTGATAAAAGAGAACCAATATAAACTTGTACCTCCTACTTTAGACTTTAGAAATTAGTGTCACATATATGAGATAGTAGTTAAAGAGATGACACATAATAAAAAGATAAACCTGTCATGTGCAACATGTGTCCCGTCCTGCACTATTCGAAACTTCCTGTGTCAACCTGTCTCTGCTATGTCACATGCATCTGTCCCTGCTTCAAAGGTCAACATTGAAATAAAAATTCAAGAAGCAGAAATGGTTTAAATCGTTATATAGTTTACCTATTAAAACTGTATGCTGATTGAATTAGGAGAAACAAAGAAACAATCAAGGAATTGAGTACACCTCAGCAAGGTTCAAAAAATCTTTACTTTGGTACTCAGTACTCGCAGTCTTTCTTCATCCAATGTATGGCATGCCTATGGAAGCAACACTTATCGTACTGGCGAAACCCACCATATAATGCAGTGAGATTCTTGTTCACAACTATCGTAGCTCTCCTGTTTGGGACAATCTTCTGGGGTATTGGATCCAAAAGGTAATCCACAAGCCATGGAACCCCATTCTCTATTTTCTCCCTCATTTCTTCGTTATCCAAAGGGGTTGATGCATGTTGGGATTTCAGGGGAACGCAACAAGATTTATTCAATGCAATGGGTTCTATGTACGTTGCTGTCCTTTTTATTGGTATACAAAATGCCACGTCAGTGCAGCCAGTAGTAGCTGTTGAGAGAACAGTCTTTTACAGGGAAAGAGCAGCAGGAATGTACTCGGCTTTGCCTTATGCTTTTGGTCAGGTAATTGGCTATGTTTTTATGTGGAGCCTATCGTTGAAAACTGGCTTTTGTTTCAAAATACGATGATTTGGGGACTGACAATTCCCAAACTATCCCTTGGTCGAGAGAATTGAGCATGAAATACATGGTGTGGAAAACGAGAAAGCAAAAAAGCTCTTGTATGAGCAAGCAAGTCAAGTTTCAACATTTAAGCACCTTCATTAAACCTTTAAAAAAAATAGGATTCAGAAAGTACCAAAGACTTGGAAGTTGGAATTCACTAGAGTACTATAATGAAAAAAAAAGTTGATAACCTGTTCATTAACTGCGTGCTATAGAGTGGGAAGTTATTTGGCATATGCTACAATGAACATGAACGAGACAAGCCAGAATTTGTACATTGGAGGTGGAACCTTACCTAGAACCAAGCACAACACGAAATTGAAAGGTTGAGATCGATGGTAGAGGACATAGATAGACATAGATAGTGGTGGTGGTAACAGGAGGAGAGAGAGAATGATGGGAAGAGCATAGGAATTAAATTGAAGGCTGTGGAGAGAAATTAAGTGAGATCAGAATATAGAGAATGACAGAGACGAGAAATTAGGAAAATTATGTACTATGATACAATTCAGTAAAACCTATT
>JABCMJ010005299.1:0-10439 GCA_014822125.1 Arbutus unedo | reverse complement strand
GGCGCATGAAATGGCGCGGTGTTACATTTTGCCATCTCTGTCAAATATTCTGCAACATCAGCATCAGTTTACGCCCACTGCCTATGACATGATGATGAACCTCAAAGAAATATTTGGAGATCAGAATCGTGGAGCAAGGCAGCTTGCAATGGGGGACTTGTTTAACACAAAGATGGATGAAGAGAACTCACTAAGGAATCATGTTATAAAGATGATGAGTCATCTAAATGAACTAGAGATCCTTAGAACTGAAATGGATGGGGAAACCTAAATCGATATCATACTCCATTCACTACCGGAGAGTTTTAAGAATTTTTGCATGAATTACAATATGAACAAATGTTGTTACACTTTGGTAGAACTTCTTAAAAAACTCCAAGCAGCATAGGGAATGAAATGTGTTTATGCTTGAAAAATGTTCTGCTTCTAAACCGAAAGGCAAGAAGAAACAGAAAAAGTCTCAAAAACATATTGCAATTTCTCAAGTGAATAATGGACCTCAAGATGTAGTGAAAAAACCTAAGGGCAAGTGTTTTCACCGCAAGCAGTGAAGGCACTGGAAGAACCAATGTCCAATTTATATCTCAAGGGTTTCAGGAAACCAGGCAGTTTAGTGATGGGAAGGTTTACCTACACGTTGCCATACTACGAAAGTAGCAACATTTGCAATGGGAGATTTACATCTTAATTTTGGTAGTGATTAGATTTTAATATTAAAAGATTGCCTTTATATTCCTAGTATTTTTATTTAAGTTTCTAAGTTAGTTAAAAATGGTTATTTGGTTAATTTCAATGACTATAGTTATTAAGTTAAATACACGTTTTATTTGTTCTGATTCATTAGTGGATGATCTTTATATTATTAATCCTATCTCTCCCTCACTGCAATAGAATGAATTGAATAATACAAATAGTATATCATGTAAGAGAAAGACACTTCTAAATTGAACCAAACATATATTTGGCACTTACGCCTAGGTCATATTAATTTGAAAATGATTTCTAGACTGATTCAAAATGGACCATTGGGTTCATTGGAAGTAAAGGAATTTCCAATCTAGGAATCTTGTTTAGAAGGTAAAATGACAAAAAAAACCTTTTCGGCCAAAGGGTATAGAGCCAAAGAGCTGTTGAAATTGGTTCACTTTGATTTGTGTGGACCTATGAATGTCCAAGCAAGAGGTGGCTTCGAATATTTCATCAGTTTTATTGATGATTATTCAAGGTATCGGTAGATTTATTTGATGCATCGTAAGTCCAAAGCCTTTAAGAAATTTTAAAAGTATAGAGCGGAAACAGATAAGCGTCTTGAAAATTGTATCAAGACACTACAATCTAATCATGATGGCGAATACCTCTTGGGAGAGTTTAGGGATTACTTATCTGATGACAGAATTACATCCCAGTTGTCTGCATCTGGTATCCCACAGCAAAATGGTGTAGTAGAATAAAGAAATAGGATTCTTATGGACATGGTAAGATCTATGATGAGTTATTTAGATTTGTCAATTTCGTTTTAGGGACATGCATTAGAAACAGCGGTATATAGTCTTAACTTAGTACCATCTAAGTGAGTACCTTCTACTCCCACAAAACTGTGGACTGGGCACAAACTTAGCCTATTGCATGTTTAGATTTGGGGTAGTCTAGCACATGCGTTGAAAGGGAACAAAGATAAGTTGGAACTAAGAACAGAAGTTCGTTTCTTTGTAAGATACCCTAGAGGAACGAATAGTGGTTTATTTTATAGTCCTAAGGATTGGAAGATCATTGTTACCACCAATGCTCGATACTTAGATGAGGACTATGTTTTGGATCATGAGCCCAGAAGTAAGATTGTTCTAGAGGAATTGAAAGGAAAGAGACCAACGCAAACTTCTTCAACACTATTAGTGCAAGAGAAAACACCACAAGAAACAATAATTGACACAACAGTGCCCCGTTGTAGTGGGAGAGTTATTATTCAACACGGTCGGTAGATGTTCTTGGGAGAATCATTTGATATAATCCATGAGCAACTAGATGTTGAACCCTGTAACTACAATGAAGCAATTCAAGATACAAATGTGAAACTTTGGCGAAAGACTATGAGTTCAGAAATGAAGTCTATGTACTCTAATCAAGTCTGGGATCTTACAGAACCACTCAAAGGGATAAAACCCATCGGATGCAAGTGAATCTACAATAAAAAGAGAGGAGCATATGGAAAGGTGGAAACCTTTCGAGATAGGCTTGTAGTGAAAGGTTATGCTCAGAAAGAAATGATCAACTACGAGCAAATTTTTTCATCGGTCGCTGTGCTAAAGTCTACTCGGATTCTCTTTATTAGGGATCGATTCCCGTGACCCAGTGATGAACACGTACAGTTTATACATCAAAAAATTATAAAATCCTACTAGGCAGAATTAGGATTCATACCTTCAAAATCTATTTGGTTGGATCTCGACTATCTTTGCAGTTTAATCCTGATCAAACTTTGAGCAGGGTTAGAATGATCTAGCTCGACTGACCTCAAGATCTTTTACCGTAATCCTACTGCACCTTGATCACGTACTGAGGGTGGGCTAAAAAATGAGATCTCTTTGCCTTCACAGAACCTCTCTCAATCTTTTGAATATTAACTTGTGTCTGACCTAGAAGGCATAGCAGTGTATATATAGGCAACAATAGGGACCCCTAGGAGAAGTATGGGTTGAACTTCTTATATAATTCGGGATTTCTAGTCCAGCCCGGATTAATTTCAAATTATATAAATTATAATTCATACCACTACAGAATTATAATTGCATTCCCCTCTCATATCTCAAAATTATATTTCGAGCTCCATGTTATTAAATGCTTATTTATCTCCCCACGTTAAGATTACAGATACCCGTTGATTAAAATAAATTATTGACAATTTGTTTAATCAACATCTATAAAATTTCTTGAGACCTTCCACTTAACTTATTCGTTATGTCATATACTAACATCCACCTACAGGGTTTGACATAATCGAAAGTTATAAGCTTTCTCAAGAGGATATCATCAATCCCTATAAAGAGACGTGAATTCCATTAATAAGTAATAGTTGTCATACACTTAATATTGTGAACCAACTCATCGGGACCATTGGCTCACAAAACCTCACTCTTCAATGAATCAAAGTCAACAACATTAAATATAAACATCGATTAACTATCTTCAGATTAAGAGTACAAGCATACATAATAACCATGAGGTGTAAATTGTATTATAGTCCTGTTCAATATACACAAAGTGTACTAACACAGTGAGTTAAAATTATACTATTTTCTGTAGTCAAGATAGACCTACCGAAACATTATGTTACAGTCCTACTGGTGGTATGTCCAATTCCACCTAAAATTATGAACCAAAAACTTACATTTTATAAGAACCGATAATGTGATCGTGTGTGTGTAAGTCAAACTCTACATACCAGATTATCTACTATGTGAAATAAGAGACACTCATGCACAATATAATAAGATATAATGCAAACATTGCCCATAAAGATTATCATAAAAAAAATAATTATTTAAGGAATTCAAACAAATATTAATCCATTACATAAAGTCATAACTTTTAGTATAAAACTCTAACACTCTTATCCATTGCTGCTCGTCTCGATTACGAGATTTGGCAAATGGATGTTAAGACTGCTTTCTTTTATGGCAATCTAGATGAATGCATCTACATAGTGCAATAAGTTGGATTCGTAGCAAAGGGCCAAGAGCACATGGTCTTGGATTTTAGGTCTTGGATTTCCCAGCAGCTTACAATTTCTTGCTTGGGCGACAGAATGATTGAAACCTCTTCAAAAGGGCTTTTATTATTAATAATCAATACTGGTTGCTTGATATCTTCCAATCTACAAAAATCCCCAGTTAAGTTTGTTACAGCCCCCACACCAGCAAGGAATCTCAGAACACCAAAAATGCTAAATAGTAAATTTAATTGAATAGAAAAATAAATAAAAAGTAGAAACTTACAAGACCAATTTCAAGTTTTCGAAAATTGACAGTCAAAGATAGTGATTGACACTATGTCCTTAACGTAAATTCATCCCGCACAAAGGTGCTGACAGGTTCCTCGAACGAATACTTTCCAGGATATAATGACTATCGTCGAGTAAATGTCACTTTAATTTACCCAACAAGGGAACTAAAAAACTATGTTGAACTCTTGGAATGAATGCAAAAATAAATAATTTTGGTTTTTGCATTAGAATGCTATGGATTTTCCAATGAATAAATTAGAGGAGGATTGCCATCTATATAGGTGAGTTGGTGTCTCTTTGGGAAGGCAAGGTGACTGTTCGGAATCACCAAACAGTCACCAATCATAGCTGCTAATAAAAGGTGCCTATTAAACAGTCATGTCCCTTACTATTTTTTCCCTTCGAGAAGGTCCCTTCAGGCCACTTAATTCGTTTGGCCCCAAACACAATCAAAAAATAAAATAGCAAAATAATTTTTTGCCAACCCCAAATTGAACTAAATAAATCTTTACTAAAAAGAATATATTATTGGGTCAAGCCTATTTTAATCATCTTGACTCAACCCAACCCGGCCCAGCCCAACCTGGTTTGGTTCGGGTCGATCGACCACAACGGCACACACATGTGTGATTAAACTCACAATAGTGTGTGTGTTCTCCCGCTCACAAAATTCCTATGACCCCAAGGGCCAAGCTCTTATGAAAATTTTAGACTTATACACCCATATTGTTTGACCATTCCCACCAAAGTGGGACAAAGGTTTCCTTCCCCAACCACAAGGTTTTTCTGCTAACTTTGGTAAAAATTTCTCATTCACCTTTAATTATTTTTGGCAAACTAAATATCCAACTTTAATCTCCTCGCGGAGATGAATGCATCAATATGCAGAACCAACCCAATTGAAGAACGGGACCGACATTCATTGAGCTCAAAGTTTGCAAAATCTTAACAATTTTCAACAGTCTCTCACGTGAATGAAATTGTCACGATGTTAATGTTAAGCAAATGCACATGTTCTGAGAGTTCAGTAAGAACTATCCCGTATAGGATAAGGTAACTTTTGACTTTGATGTGAGGACCTATCTTATTTTGATATTTAAAAATATCTTATGGTGAATAAAATAGGTATAGAAAAGCATCGGGTGAGGCGAAGGAGACTGGTCACGGCTTCGAGCATGGCCGATGTGACCAGTAACGCGAAAATGGTTTTTTGGTCAGTAGCCCCCGTGTGACTAGTCAGGCCCCGTTGGTAATTTTCCAATGACTAATCACATGAGTAGTGCCCGTTTGGTCAGTGGGCCTTCCGTGACTAGTCAGGCTCTATACCCCCTTTTTCCGTGACTGGTCAGGCCGAGTATGCGCGATTTTTTTTAGGGACAAACTAGGCCTTTTAAAACACAACTCACTCATCTTAAACCCAAATTTTTTCTCCTTCTCTCTCTAGAAAATCTCATTTTCACTTCCCTCTCACCCAAATATATGATCTAAATCCTTAGATCCTTCAAATTTCTTCAAGAATCTTTCATTTTCCTTTGATTTCAAGCATTTGGAGGTGGGTTCTTGCTTGGAAAGGATTGGTTAAGCTTCATTCCACCATTCAATCTAGGGCTTTGCCATTTGAACTCAAATATCAAATTTTCTTCTTGAGGTAGGATTTTTCTTGATTTTCTTACTTGTTTATGACTTGTTATAGGTGTATTGTATGTTTACTCTTTTTGTGTTAAGGGTTTGAGTATGTATAGGTACGTGTTAGGTGTTCTTAGTTTGAATGCGTATCATCTTGGGTTGATTGATCCCATGTTATTCATTTAGAAGAGTGTGGTATGACTTATTGAGTAAAAATGGTACATCTTATTCATTTGACTCTAAATCATGGTTGATGTATATAACGAGTGGATGTGCTCCATGGGTTATGTTGTGCTTTAAATATTGTGAACTAGACTCCCCGATGGGAAGGCTAGGAATGTACAAACTAGACTTCTCAATGGAGATGCTAGGAATGTTGTAAACTAGACTCCCCGACGGGATGGCTAGGAAATGAGACTAGAATTCTACGGGAATCTTAGGCATGAGATATCGTTAAAATGGATTTCGAATGTGTTACCCAATGATGATGAGAGCAATTATGTGAAACGAGCCTCTGATGAGTAGGTTTCGATTTGAAAATGATTCCATTGCAACCTAACTTATCTTATCATAATATATTGAAGTTACGCATTATTGTTTACCTTCTATGCCATGACATTCCATCCTCACGTAAGATTTGCATAGAATTTCTCTACTGGGCTTGTTACCTCAACTCTTATTTATTTTTCAGGTACAGTCCCTAACAACTAGCTTGAATTTGGCATGGAGTGTTAGATTTTTGCATGAGATTCTAGGAGCCGCATCCGTGGAGTTATTTAACATCTTTTACCCATCTCTTTTTGAAAAAGATGTATCATAACTCTGATTTACTGAATGTCCTAATCTCAATGTAATATTTTGAAACCGTCTTTCATGAAAGTGTAAGAACTCGGGACATCTTGGTACATGACTAATGAGATTTTGGGTATTGGGTGTGACTATGTGGCTTTTGCTATATTTAAATGTATTGATATTAGATGCAAAATTGAGAGCGTGACAACTTGGTATCAGAGCTTAGGTTTAGAAAACTGAGACCGTGGGGAGGCTTTTAGCCTCACTGGGTTCACAACTCATTGCATTTAGACATGAATTGGGTGCTTGTATGCTTGACATGCATTGGCATTGCATATCACATGAATAGACATATATGTAATTGTTGACCCTTGTTAGGGATTTCTGTTGGATAAGTGGCCTTGTGAGGGCAATAGTTGCTTGATTTTGATAGTGATATCTTTATTATTGTACCATCATGCCTCCGAGACGTGGAGTGAGATTGGGTGGACCTCAAGTGTAAGGATCCGTCCTATTTTAGCGAAAAAATGTCTTACGGTGAGTAAAATGAATGTTGATAAATGTCGGATGAGATGAAGGATGAGTTGGGTGAGTTTTGGGGAAGAGGAGAGGAGTATACACAGAGGTTTGGGTGACTGGTCAAGGCCGGAGAAGGCCGGCGTGACCAGCCACGCGAAAATAAAATTTTGGGTAGAAAGCTTCTGTGACCAATCACGCTCCCTTGCCCCTTTTCCGTGACCAGTCATGTGAGTAGCACATTTTAGCCAGTAGCCTTCCGTGACCAGTCACGCTCCCTTGCCCTTTTTCCGTGACTAGTCACGTGGGTAGCACATTTTAGCCAGTACGCTTTCGTGACCAATCACGCGGTTTGCCCATTTTCCGTGACCAGTCACGCGGGTGGACGTGCAAATTTAAAAGTGATGAAGCAGACTTTTTAAACACAACCAATACACCCCCAAATCAGATTTTTTCCCTTCTCTCTCTAAGAAACCCCATTTTCATGTTCCTTCAAGGATCCTTCATTTTTCCATTAATTCCAAGCACTTGGAGGTGGGTTCTTGCTTGGAGAGGGTTTGGTTGAGCTTCATTCCATCGTTCAAGCTCAAATCTTGAATTTTCTTCTTGAGATAGGGATTTTCTTGCATCTCTTACTTGATTATAATTTGTTATTGGTGTATTGGGCATTTACCCTTTGTATTAAGGGTTTGATTATATTGAGTATGTGTTGGGTTTTCTTAGCTTGAAAGATTATCATGTTGAGTGCTAGATCCCATAGTTATCATTCGGAAGAGTTGTAATATGGCTTTCTTTAGTAGAAATTATGCATCGTACCCTTTGGTCCTAAGTTACGATCGACACATTGAAATAATGAAAATAGTTTACGACTCGTATGATGTGCGAACACATTGGCTGACGAAATATTGTGGACTAGACTCCCCGATGAGAATGCTAGGAATGTTGTGAACTAGACTTCCTGATGGGAAGGCTAGTAATGTTGTGAACTAGACTCCCCGATAAAAATTCTAGGAATGCTGTGAACTAGACTCCCCGATGGGAATGCTTGGGATATTGTGAACTAGACTCCCCAATGGGAATGTTAGGAATATTGTGGACTAGATTTCCAGACGGGATGGATAGGAGATGGGACTAGGATTCTACGGGAATACTAAGCATGAGTTATCGTTAAGGCAAATGTGAAAGTGTCACCTGAGAAAGATGAGAACAAATATGTGAAATGAGCTTTCAATGAGCGGGTTCCAATTTGGGGAAATGATTCAGTTGGAACTTAATGTATCTTGCAATAATTCATTGAAGTAATGTATTGTGGTTTACCATATATGTCATGACATTTCATGTTCACGCAAGGTTTGCATAGAATTTCTCTACTAGGCGCGTCAACTCAACCCTTATTTGTTTTTCAGGTCCAGTTCCTGACGTTTAGCTTGAAGTTGTTATGGAGTGCTTGGATTTTTGCATGGCATTTTATGAGTCGCATCCGTGGAGTTATCTGACATCTTTCCATCTATCTTTTTGAAAGAAAGATGTAATATAACTCTAGTTGATTTGAATGTCCTAATTCTAATGTAATATTTTGAAACTGACTTTTGTAAACTACTAGAACTTGGAATACTTTAACTTATGATTGAAGACCTATTTTGGGTACTTAGTGAAAACTACAAGGATTTTGCTATAATTAAATGTATTAATAATAGGTGAAAATCGAGGCCGTGACATCGAGGCCGGGTTCGAGGCCGTTATCATGAGAGACCATTAGATGATGTTGTGAGTCAACAAAGAGAGATTCTACGAGCAGAGGAAGTTCACGAGGAAGTGGAACAGAACGCCGAACCGCCGGTTCTTCTAGGTGCGTTTATAAGGGAGTTTGTGGTGGCACTGGTCAAGGCCAATTTACTGAACTAGGCTTCAAGAGCCCATGCTGCTGATTAGGCACTAGATGCGATGAGAGAGTTTCGCCGCCTCAATCCCCCTCAATTGAGACTCTTTTCAAGAGCCAATATTTTCCTGAATCCTATCATGAGTAGTTATGAATACAGTTTGAGAGGTTGGAGCAAGGAAACATGACAGTGTCGGAATATGCTGCGAATTTTCAAACCTTATCCCGCTATGCACCGGAGTTGGTAGCTTTGGAAGATCGTAAGTGCCGTCGTTTTGAGAGGGGTCTTCATTCTTCTATGAAGAGGCTTGTGGTGAGCCAACACAAGATGAATTTTGATGAGATTGTTGAGTGTGCAAGGAGTGTGGAATTGCCTAGGGAGGCACAACGGGGTTCCAGAGTTTGGGAACCTAGACAATCGAGTATTGTACGAAATTCATCATCATCTGGGAGCTCTGGGAGTCAAGGGCACAAGCGACAAAGGAACAATTTCAGTCTCCCCAAGGCCACTCGAATCTTAGGCCACATGCTCACTCCGATTCTAGGAGCAATACGTCGAGGCCACTTGTTGTGTGTCACCGGTGTAACCAACCTGGTCACATTTGTAGTCAGTGTTCTGCTACTCTGAGGACATCACTTGTGGTCAAATCAGACATATGGCGAGGAGTTGTCCTCAGGGGACAGGGGTACACAGCGAGGTGGGGTCGGTACAGTAGCCTGGGTAAGGACAGAGTTGCGAGCAATAACGACAGTCTCGGGGTGATCAGAGGCAGCAACAACCTCATTACTGACAGACTACCTCCATGCAAGGCTCGCAGGGTTATAGGGGAGTAAGCTCCTCGGCACCTCCTCAAGGTTTCAGACAACAAGGTGGGTATGGCCAGGGCTATCATGCGCAGGGCAGAGTCTTTAATATTACTTTAATGGTTCCACAGCCACTACACAGGGTCCCGAGACATCGGTCGTAAGGGGTATATTTCTGTTGTTTAACTCTTTTGCTAGAGTTTTATTCAATTCTGGAGCATCTCATTCACTCATTGCTGCATCATTTGTGTATGCATTGGAACTAGAAACTGATCACCTTGATCCGCCTTTATGTGTTGAGACTCTTCTGGGAGGTAGATCGCCACTTAGTCGTGTTTGTAGAGTTTGTGAGCTTGTTATCCTTGACCGTCATTTCACTTTCGACTTTATTATTTTAGACATGTCGGGGTTTGACATTATCTTGGGCATGGATTGGTTATCTACATATCATGCTACCATTGACTGTTTCAAGCGTCGAGTCCGCATTAGTTCACCTGAAGGGGGTTGTTTTGATTTCTTGGGGAACGACGAGAGCCATTGGAGCCTTATTTGTGGAGATCTCGAGAGTGGGAGTCCATCTATGCACTCTTAGCTAGTTTGACGTTAGATGAAGATAAGCCAAACCATGGAGAGCTACCTTTAGTAGTTCAAGATTTTCCGAATGTGTTTCCTGTTGAGTTGCTTGGCTTGCCTCCAGAACAAGAGATCGAGTTTATTATCGATTTACTTCCTAGTACCACACCCTTTTCAACGCCTCCTTATTGTTTCACGCCGGCGGAATTGAAAAGTTGAAGGTACAATTACAAGAGTTGCAAGATTTAG
>JABCMJ010005297.1:15733-36738 GCA_014822125.1 Arbutus unedo | reverse complement strand
ATTTTGATTCTTTCTACAATTAGATTTTATGTCACCGAAGAAAACCCTATTTTTCTTATTTTTACTTTGATTTTGATAAACCAATTATACATTTGTTCCAACCCTCAATCCTCTCTTCTAGATTCATCGATATTGAATCAATCGAATGCACTTCTAGCATTTGTTCCACTTTTGGAAGACCCTGCGTTATATCATCGATCTCGATTTTTTTCCATAGATAAATGTAACTAATGTATCTCCTTCATAAAGGATTTTCCCATGATGGCCATGAATGGTTGCTCCTGGAATGGCCAACTAGGGTTAGCTGATCGTATTACTGCATAGTCAACTTGAACATTAGAACTTGACCTGATTTTAGATGTGGCCTGTTTTTAGCGCACTTGGAGAGCGTAGTACAACGGAGAATTGTATACTGCGTTCAGGAAGGATGAATCGCTCCCGAAAAGGAATATATTGATTCTCTTCCAATTCGTTGGACCATGATTTTAGTAAATAACCAAATATAACACTTGGTCTAAGGGCCAAGTTGGTAATCTTTCTTACATGTCCCCCTTCGGGAGCCCAGGTATTATATATGCCCCCAAAATAAAGAGCCTTGAATACTAGAAGAAAAGTATCCAAAAATTTGCAAAATTGGATCTATGTCCAACCAATCACACCCACCAAGAAAAAGTATTTTGTTTTGGTTGGACTTGTAATCACATATGAAATAACGAACAATATAAATTTTTCTAAATTTAGAGCTTTCGCGGTAGCTTCATTGATGTTACCGACCAAATAAAAGGCCGGTTTGGTAAGACCATCTAATTCTCTGGAATGAATCTGTTGAAAGCCTCTAATTGTTTCCGCTAGACCAACATATTTCCCCCTCAGAACTGGTAAATACTTATGCTACGAAGAAAGGTTGTGATAAAAAATGCTGATTAGACTAGCTAGTGGCCAATTGGCAATCCACATCAGTCTGTAAATCTAGTGCATAAAATTAGGGCGATTGAATAGCAAAATGAATTAGTAAAATGACAAATTGTCATTAGATGCAGTTGGATACCTTGCTCTTTCCCTTCACTTAGTTTCGGTTGTTTCTGTGTACAGTCGTTCTTTGAATTCTTGTGATAACTTTAGCTAGTTTTTCAGAATGGTTACACCTATTGAAACCTAAGTTATCACTATTGTTCACTTAATTTGTAGACAGCCGGGAGCTGGTAAGAATATTACTTGAAGCTGGTGCAAATCCAGGGGCACAAGATGTTCAACATTGGCGAACAGCTTTGCATACAGCAGCTATGGCTAATGATATTGAACTAGTCAAGGTGAGTCTAGTGGCTTTCTTAGTTTCCATGTAACTGGACTGGAATTAAAAATGTCCGGGCATCTTATCCTTATCTTAGCTGTATATGATGGTTTCTATTCTTTGTTTTGGGTAGATTATTCTTGATGCTGGGGTCGATGTCAATGTGAGGAACGTGCACAATACAATTCCTCTTCATCTTGCACTGGCCAAAGGTGCAATACCATGTGTTGAATTGCTATTAGCTGCTGGAGCAAATTGTAATCTGCAGGTTGGTTCCTTTATTTATGATATTTCTTCTTCTGAATATGTTTACTAATGCTGAAGTGGTAAACGGCGTATGGATGCCTTCCATCTCCTTTATTTGTTCACTCACTAATCTATCAAAATTAAGATCTCGCTCGTATCATAAGTTAATATGATATTATTAAGAGCTAGCGCACCAAGATCCTGGTTAACCTACTGCAACTGTCTTATCACCCTTAACAAATGATTAATACATGTATAGCTAAGTGTCGCACCCTTGAATGTTTTCAGGCAACCGTGTGGTCTTAGATGCTCACTCTTGTCTGGTACAATTGATTTAGCATAACTTTTGCAAGATGGAAGAGAGCTTGAGAAGTGTAGGAATGAGCGCACGTTGAGAGAGTTACACTATATGAGAGCTTAGCTTCTATCTTGCTTAGTAGAATTGGCCAAATGCGGGGTCCATTATTTGTAGAACTTCAAGGCCCCCGTAGATTCTAGAATGATCACAATATTATTTGCAGCAATGATCCAATGGTGTGAAGAAGCCCCCTAGTCCTTTCCACCACCTACTTCTTTTGAACTTTCCACAATACAAGAATGTGTGAAAGTTACTTAGTTCCTTTCATGATGTACTTCCCCCTGACTTTCTAGAACACAAGAGGAGATATTACACATGGCGGAAAATCCCACTGTTTATTCACAAAATTTTGCGGACTTGTTATTTTCTGTTTTATGTGGATGTGGAAATTGCTTAGGTGAGAAAAGAGTTGTGCATACCCCAAAACATCGTAAAGCATTTTCAAAGTTCATGTTACATGGACCCGGGTGCTAGAATCGAGTGTGAGAGTATGTTTGAGCATCAAACACACCCGAATCCTAAATCTTAGGGTACCGGGATGGAAAACCAAAAGTCAGGTATGGTCAAAGGGACACCTGGACTGAAGTTACCTGAAACGCAGATTATAGGAGTAGGAGGAACGGCAACGGTATCGTGAACGTGGTATGCCTCATGCATAATTAGTGATACGCTTGGGACATGCTCTATTGGCAACAAATTTAGAACTTACTCTTGAAAGCGATAAAAATCTAGTAAAACTAAGTATTACTTTACAAATAATTTATATAATAAACACATCTAAGAGCATAATAAGCACTTTTCTCGATTTTCTCACCAAAAATCCACTTTCTCTGAATTTTTACCTTAATATGTTGAGTTTTGTATAAACTATGGGGTTGATACTCCACTTGAAGAATTAAGATAAACATAGTAAGATATTCCATCAGACATTGCAAATCAGGAAATGTAATTGAAAGTAAAAGCGACTATTAGTTTTGGGATTTCTACCATCTATCCATGAAAGAGGCTTGAATTGTTTCTTTACGATGATATGTAAGCTGCTTCTTTTAAGAAAACATCATACAAGATTAGTCCATTACGAAAAGTCCTGCCATTTGAATTATAATGTATATCAATTTATATCTCAAATTATTTCCTAATATTTCCGGAAAGAATTCAAAAAAATTATGCACAAAAGTGTTTTGTTTTTTAATTTGAAAAACTGCTCGGCTTGTTGCAAAAGAATAAAATTGTGGGACAGATGGACTAATTGCTCTACATGCTGAGATCTATGAAACTTGAGTACTTGAAGATAGAAACTGTTGTACATGTACTGAGTGCATACTGGGTACTAGTATATTGCGTGGTACATTTGCATTTGTACCTGGACCTGAAAAACATGTACCATTCAATTGGTTTTTTTTTTTTTGCATCATGGTTACGGCTTGGGTACATATTGCATACCTGAAGCCCCGATTCTTCAATGAAGTAGTTGGGTCCAGAAATAGTATGTTTTGGGCTGAGATGATGTTAGCTTTTTTAGGCTATATTTATTTGTTACTCCAACTTGACTACATGTTTTCATTTCTAAACATTTTGAAAACTGTAAACAGATTTCTGTTTGGTAAGTGTTTTCCTTCTTTAAAATGATGACACATTTCAACATTGGTGGAAGTAGGAAAAAGGCATTTCCATTTCTTTCAAAATCTCACTCTTCGTTCGCCTCCCTCCTCGACCACTTCGACTAACGCAAACCAACCCTAGGCCCTACCTCCGACCACCGCCTTTAGCAATCCTCCGGTTGACAGGTCCATATGGTCGAACGGGGGCTAGGTGTTGCATATCACAGAGATCAGGGAGTTCTGATGCTTCGTTGTTGGTCTATAGAGGTCTGACAAGGATCGCCAATGATCAGAGAGGGGTCGGCAAGGGTTGCCATTGAACAGAGAGGGGTCGGCAAGGGTTGCCATTGAACAGAGAGGGGTTACCAATGGCTTGGTGATGACTGCAGTACGAGATATTCTATTGGGATGCGAGAGATGCAAGTTAGTGATGGAAAGATGCGTGAGATGGCTGGCTAATAAGATGGGACTGCAAAGTCCAGCATCGGTATGACTTCAAACTATTCTGTTGGGCGTGATACTAGGACAGAATGTTGAGAGAGAAGCAAAGATGAGTGCATCATTGAATGTGTTATTACAAGACAAATGGTGAGGTTTTTATACGCTAACCCTTATATGGTTAGGCAGACCTAATAGGCCAAAAGACTATAATGTCCTTAAAACAAAGAAGATAAATAACTATAAACTCAAATATTTTGTTCACTTCATTACTACGAACTTAATACACTACTTGGTTATTCACGTGGATACCCTGGATGTTACATTGTTGGTACATATGTGTGTCAATGGTCACTTCTTACTTTGGAAAGAAACACATACCACCTCTGGGCTTCAAATCTAAGTCACTCTTGCCAACTTTTGAAACCCATTATATGTCCCTCCCTCTTGAAAAATTATGTTATCCACCCTTCTATATTGAAGGAACTTGGAAGAATATAATTTTGTTCACCCATATGGGAGTTGGTTAAATCTCATCCTTTTTTGAAGAGGAGTGCTATGAACCCAGCCGAAAATAGTCCTGAATTCAAATCAATGGTTAGGATTCATTTAGATTTAAAAGTCAACATACTCAAATAAATCTACACAATTTATTTTGAATTATGAGAAGCTTTCTTTGAAATTTTTATGGGACCCAGCTTTCCTTTTTTTTAATGGTTAAAGTAGTGGATGTATCCATAAATACCAGTTGACCGCATTCTCTTCACGAATGAAAGAGGAGCGTATAGTTCACCCACTTATCTTGTCGGTGAGCAAAATTGGGTAAGAAATGTTCCATTAGCTCATTAAGGCAAAAAAAAAAAGAGTTCACAAAGTCACAAGTCACCAATTTTCAAATATAAAAAGCTTTACAAGTGGATTCATCTACCTGTTCTTTTCCGACGTTGTAGTATCCACGTATCAGAATTTTGCTTGTTGATATAATATTCAGGATATGTATGTATTGGAGATAAGAATAGATGTTAATATGTTTGATTTTCTTATTGATTTTATAAAATTCAAACTTTTGAATAAATACCCAGGCAAGTGAGATCTGCATCTACAAAATCAGAGTCGATACTTCCTTTGCGAAACGGATAGAATAACCCAATAATTTGTAGGATGGTATGGGATTTTGTTCGACTTAAGATTGGGGTTTTTGCATACCTAATCAATGTGAGGAATCTTATCTAGTAGTCGGCTGACCAAAGTACAGGAAACGTTGTGGATTACTGATTCTTGTACCTTGATATCTTGGTTTATACCTTTAAATCTAAATCTTTTAATTACCATTTTTTCCATTTTGTAGCCTTAAAAACGTAGTTAATGTTAGAATATTAGAATAAATTAGTTAGTTTAGTCCCACATTGATTATGTGGTGGAGCTTGTAATCTATGCTCTCTATGTAAATATAAGCTCTTGTGTTAGGGTGTATTATCATCCTATACAATTTTCTCTCTCTTTTCCCTCTTACTAATATGGTATCAGAGCGGGTTTTGATTCCACCATAAACCCTAACCCTAACCTTAACCCTAAATCTCCTATAAACCCTAACCTTAATCTCCATAACCCTAAACTCTTGCTGTTAGCCACCCACAAACGCCATCCACTGCCGCAAATTAGCTTGTTGCCGACTGTGCTTAGCGTCGTCCAGCCACTGGCAGTGTCGCCCAACCTGCTACCAACTGCTCCGCCACCCCAGCCAGTGCCATTGTCGCCCAGCCTGCTGCCGATTGCACCTCCTACCTTGCTGCCGCCACCTTGTTGCCCTACCTTGCTACCTTGCTGTCGCCACGCCTGCTACCCGTTGCTGCCCGACCTTCCTGCGTCCCTGGTGGTGCCTTACTGCACCTTGCTGCCACCAGCGCCCGCCAATGGGTTGGTTTCTGTGTCACCCTACTGCCACCATTCTGTTGCTATCACCCTCTCTTCGTCGCTGTTGATACGAGTGCTATACTGGCCTAGATATGTTTGCTTCCGCTATTGGTGATAGATCCGATCATCACGCCCTTGCTCTTGTTCGTTGTGACTTGCGATTGATTATCACGACCTGTATGTCTTCTGTTTGATTTGATCGGATTTGCCTGATCTGTGGTTATCCCTTTAGGTGTGCCATTGGTATGTTTGTTATTTGGTTGCTTAATTGAGACAGTCATTGGTTATTTTTTGATCTATCTGTTGCTTTGATTTGTGGATGGTTCATTGTTTTTTGGTTCAATGTTTGAACGGGAGTTGGAATCTGTTACCTCCCATGTTACTCCTACTGTTCCTAGCTCTTCCCGATTTCGCGACAGACGGCCTATTACCTCTATTCTTCTCAACGACAAAAACTATGCTCTTTGGGCTAAAGCTGTTGAGGTCTATTTTGAGGGTGATTCAACCTCACAGTGGCTTACTGATGACCCTCCTGCCAAAACCAGTCCCCTGTTTCCCGCCTGGAAATCTGAGGATGCTCGCATTTGTATTGATTTATGGAATAGTGTGGAATCTCACGTTAGTGGTCCTTTGATGTTTTTACCTACAACCAAACATGTATGGAAACAGAATCAGGAGATGTATTCTGGGGTTAACTATCTTCAAGGACATATGATCTCCATCAAGAGTTTTTCTCTTTTGACCATATAGGCGAATAGACTTTGGAAATTCATTATGCTTGGTTTTGTGGTCTTTGTGAGGAGATTAATATTGCTGAGCCTATTTTTGACGATATTCAGGTTATGGAGTGTTAGTGGCAGTCTCTGTTTGTTGCTCGCTTTTTGTCCAGTTTGCATTTTCCTACTTATGATTTAGTCCATTCCCTGCTTCTGGGGGAACGAACCTTACCATCACTTAGTGAGATTTTTAGTCGTATACGTCAGGCCACCATTTCCGGCAGTAGTTCCATTTCTGGATCTCAATTACATTATGACTGTTTAGCTTTAGTTATTACAGTTTCCCATGGTGGTTATACTCGTGGTGGCTCCAATGGCTCAAAAAGGTTCACTTTCTGCTTATCTTGCTTCCAGATCTCCTTGGGTCATTGACTATGGGGCTTCTGATCATATGACTGGTGCTCTCACTGTCTTGTCTGATTGTCGTCCCTTTAGGACATCTTCTCGTGCCACCTTGGCTGATGGCTCTAATACACTTATTGCTGGTTTAGGTTCGGTTCTATTAAATTCTTCTCTGTTTAAACTTTGTTTTACATGTTCCTTGCTTTCCTTTTAGTCTTGTGTCTATGAGTAAAATTACCAGAGTTTTAAATTGTTCAGTCACATTTTTTCCTGATTCTTTTATCTTTTAGGATCTCAGGACGAGAATAAAGATTGGTGGCGGTGTTGAACGGGGTGGTCTATCCTATTTTTTGGATGGCGAGTAGTCTACCTCTGTCGCATTCCAGTCATCTGTTTCACCATACCAATATCATTGTTGCCTTGGCCATCTATCGCTTTCCAACCTTAAACGGATGGTCCTCTCATGTGGTCGTGTCAAGTTGCTTCCCTGTAAAGTATGCGAGTTTAGTAAGCGTCGCCGTGTTTCTTTCTCCCTGCGAAAAGAGTATTATGTGTTGAGTCCTTTTCATTTAATGCATTCATATGTTTCGGGCCCTATGCGGGTCTCGTCCGGTTCTCACTTTCAGTATTTTGTTATATTTGTTGATGATTATTCTCGTGCGACTTATGGTTATCTTATGCAACACCGGTCTGAGTTGTACTCCATTTTAAATCTTTTTATGAAGAAATAAAAACGCAATTTAGTGTGCCTATTTGCATGTTTCGGTCTGATAATGCTTTTGAATTTTATCATCAATCTTTATCACGGTTTTTGGATGCTCATGGGATTTTACATCAATGCTCTTGTGCTCGGACTCCACAGCAAAATGGAGTTGTTGAACGCAAGTTGGGCCACATATTAACCGTCACTTGTGCTCTCTTGTTGCATATGCAAGTTCCAAAATCTTATTGGAGTGATGCGGTCCTTACCACAGGTTACCTTATGAATCAGATGCCATCTACTATCTTGGGTGGTCAAATACCATATTCTTTATTGTGTCATGATCGCACACTTTACTCTCTTCCTCCTCGGGTTTTAGGTGCACGTGTTATATTCATGTCCTCAATCCTGGATGAGATAAATTTGATCCTTGATCCAACAAGTGTGTTTTTGGGCTATTCCCGATACTCCGTCGTCAGTTTTGTATGCTAATGGTACTTTCCATGAGGGCTTGGTTTGGCAAGTTTAGTGATGCTGTTCTTCGGTTTGGTATGAAGCGCTGTCGGTTTGATTATTATGTTTTTTCTCTCGCATCTCTCCGAGGGAGAATATTATTGATTGTCTATATATACGACATTATTATTACAAGTGATAATAAAAAAGGTATTGATGATATGATATTATTCCTACAGTGCAAGTTCCGTACCAAAGACTTGGAAAAATTGAGATATTTCTTAGGTATTGAGATGGCAAGGTCTAAAGATGGTATTAACTTATCACAGAGAAAGTATGTGATAGATATTTTAGAAGACTTGGTTGAAAAGTTAAAGTATCTTATTGTTACTCATCTGGATATTTCCTTTGCAGTTAGCCTAGTTAGTCAATTTATGTCTGCTCCTCGTCTTTCACATTGGGAGGCTGTTCTAAGAATTGTGAGGTATCTCAAGGCCCATTTGGGACGTGGTCTGTTTTATCGTACTAGTGAACACTTGCAGGTTGAGGCCTTTACTGATTTTGGTTGGGCAAGAAGTCCGACTGACAATAGATCTACTATTGGATATTGCATATTTCTTGGTGGAAATTTTATTAATTGGAAAAGTAAGAAGCAGATGGTAGTTGTGCGGTCTAGTACCGAGACAGAGTATAGAGTAATGGCTCACATGACTTGTGAGATTATGCGGATTCGTTCATTTCTTGAGAAGATAGGGTTTTTAGGACAGTTGCCTACTTGCTTGTAAATCTGTATTGTGATAATTGAGTTACCATTCACATAGCGTCCAATCCGGTTTTCCATGAGAGAACTAAACACATCGAAGTAGACTGTCATCTTGTATGAGAGAAATTGACTGGTGGTGTTATGGCTGCTCCTTTTGTGTCTACTAATGCCCAGTTAGTCGATATGTTTATTAAGTCGTTATTCGAACCATGGTTGAAATTACTTTGTGACAAGTTGGGACTTATTGACATTTACTGCTTGAGGGGGAGCATTAGAATATTACAATAAATTAGTTAGTTTACTCTCACATTGTTATGTGGGGGAGCTTGTAATCTGTGCTCTCTATATAAATATAAGTTCTTGTGTTGGAGTGTATTATCATCCTATACACTTTTATCTCTCTCTCTTTTCTCTCTCGCTAACAGTTAACATTGTTTTTCAGACTAGGAGCTAGACTGTCATTCTAATTTCAATCTGAAAAACATCGTTTTTGCTAAGAGAAAGTCCTCTTTTCCATCGTTTTTCCTTGTAACTAGAAGCTAGAATAGTTAGACAATGCCATGGACTTGAATCCCTCCCAAGAAGATTAAAGAAGATGAAGAAGGGGAAGAGATTAGAGAAAAAGGAAGGATAGTAAGAAAATGCCATCACCGTACAAAAATGGAAAATATTAAAGAAAAGGAAGAAGGTACAGGTTATAAAAGAAGATGAGGAAGAGGGACTAGGAATTGAGGGTAGCCCTTCTCCCTATTGTCTTTTGGCTTTGCTAACGTATCAAGTGAAATTGAAATGAGACAATCTTCCTTATGGACTTGAATCCATCCCTGGAATGCCCCCCCTTGATTGTTTTCTTATTCTTGTAAGTTATCCTTTGAAATTACATCCATTTTGCAATCTAAAATTAAACAATTTAGCTCTTTGGTAGCACTGCCAAATATCTGTTTTATATTTTCTGTCATATCTAAACAAGTTTATTATAAACAGAAAGTATGATTGTTTGGACTTGTCGGTGATTTTTTTTTTTTTTTGGATGGACAAAACAAGTTCTTATTTTGTCTTCCTCCTACACATGGTTTACCTTCACGTTGTCCTTGTTTTGAATTGTTCGCTAATCCTTTGCTCCAAATTTGAGTTCCTCTCATCAACATGGACTTCTTCAATGGATCTCTTCATTTGAACTCCAACCTAATGAACCTAAACCGTCACTCAGACTCCTTTTGGACCTCTTTAAGGCAGCCTCTGATAGGAGTTGTAACCGTGGGTAGGGTCTTGATCAGTAAGAGGATGGTCGGATCGGTGGGGGTGAAAAGTTCACTCAATTTTGGGCTACAACTAAAGTTCAATGACGATGAGGGAGAGAAGTAGGGGTCTTCTTGCATGGTGAGAAGGGGGTTTGACTGATTCAGTTATTGTGGTTTCGGAGCATTATCATGAGGTCTGTAACCACCATCAGAGAAGAAATTGTGTTTTGTTGGTACGTCAGAAAAGGCAATGGAAAGATTGTCTAATCTATCTATCTAAATTTGTATATATATTTGTATCTAAATATGTATATACATATGTGTATTTGTGTGTGTGTGTGAGAGAGCGAGAGTGAGTGTGTGTGTGTGTAGAGAGAGAGAGAGAGAGAGAGAGAAGCCAAGTGCGGTAGGTATGAGAGGGAAGAGCTGACTGGCTCTTGCTTCTTTTTAATTCCTTAAGTATAGAAGCAGCTCACAGGATTTGAACCATCACCAAGTGTGGAAAGTGACCAAGCACTATTCACACGTATTTGGCAGCTGGTTTTGCATTTTGGGAAAAGTGGAAGCTACATTTTGGTACTTTCACTGTCGCCAACAATTTTGAAAGCCATTTCCATATTTTGCCAATGAAAATAGACAGACCAACCATACGTTCATGTCTTATTTTGAAAATTCTAAAAATAAAAGCAGAAAACTGAAAGTGGAATGGCTACCAAACATAAATTTGATTTTTGTATGTTGCTTTTTGAAGATTCCATACTTAGATGATACAACCTACTATTTACATTACTGAATCATATTGGAAATTTCTCATCTTATTATCTTTGAACGTCTCATATTCAATTGTCGTTGATGAGCGTCTCATATTTAATTCACATCTGCTATTCTACACTTGTGTCTGATTGTGGATGCTGTCTTAAGTGTTAAATACAGGGAATAGTCAGTTAATAAGGTATAACCATATGTTAATTTGTATTCTTCAGGATAGCGATGATTAATTTGTTATCCTCAAATTACTGGCTGAAGCTTTTGTCGTAGTAATCATATTTCTATTGCGAAGCTTCCCATTGCGATTTGTAAAGCTTTATTTATTTTAATTTTTTTTGTTGGTTGTAACTATTTTGATTCCTGTATGTTGGGATGAATTTTGTTGCCTTGCCCTGTTCTCAACAAAATAAAATTGGCAAAAAAAAAAAAAATGTGCCTTCCATGTACTAATCTGGTGGTTTGATTTTGACCTGCACTGTTTTCATCAAAGTGCATAAACTTTGTTTTCTTCTTTTTCATGCCTAGAATTTCAATATGTACTTTATTGCCAATATATACGTTTAGGTTATGGCATTAGATGTTTTATTTTACTCGTGTCATGGTCAGGATGATGATGGTGACAATGCTTTCCATTTAGCTGCTGATGCGGCAAAGTTCATACGGGAAAGTCTTGAATGCATTGTTTTGATGATGAAATATCCACACCCAGCTATTGAAGCAAAAAATCATAGGCAAGCTTACTTAGTGGATACTGGTTTCCATCCATAGTTGTAGCTGTACTATCTTAGACTACCTAGTCTATATCCAAAACATTCTACAAGATTTTTAGGCAAGTTGCCATGATTTAGTTTATTTATGATGTCATACAGTGGTAAGACTTTGTGTGACCTGTTGGAAGCCCTACCACGTGAATGGATTTCAGAAGATCTAATGGAAGCACTCATGGATAAAGGAATTCATCTTTCTCCGACAATGTGAGCAATGCCATTTTTGTCATTATTTCGTATTTTGTTATGAGTGGTTCCTTATAGCAATGAACTCATTCATCTTACACTTTTGAATGGTTTCTAGATTCCGTATAGGGGACTGGGTGAAATTTAGAAGAACTGTTAGCCATCCAACATATGGGTGGCAAGGTGCAAAGCATGGGAGTGTTGGTTTTGTGCAGAGTGTCGACAATGACAATCTTGTCGTATCATTCTGCTCTGGAATGGCTCGTCTGTTGGCAAATGAGGTTATAAAAGTGATCCCTTTGGACAGGGGACAGCTTGTGCGACTTAAATGTGCTGTTAAAGAGCCAAGGTTTGTTGCTATATAGTTGCATATTTTTACTGCAGATGGTCACTTCTCTCTTTCTATCTGGTACTTCTCTTGGTGATGGATCAAGAATCCAATGAAAAAATATCTTATCTATGCGCGTTTATATCTTAGCTTTTTAGCTCTAATTCTATTAGCATATATGCTTCAAATTCTCTATTTGATATCATACTGGCAAGGATGATGAACTCCTATAGCTGATTCCTATGACTGCTGTTTCACTCTTTGGAAAGCGGCAGAATTTACACAGCCATAGAATCACTGGCCCTTTTTCATCTTCTAGATTTTTAGCGCACTGTATTTAGTAGATTCCCTCTAATGAACCAAGAATTTTTAGTTTTCACAAAAATAAAGGATGGTAATATTCTGTTAATCAGGTATGCTTTGAGAGGTATACCACTTGACAGCGTTGGGACTGTTCTTTGCATTGATGATGATGGAATTGTACGTATTGGATTTAATCATGCATCAAGGGGATGGCAAGCCGATCCTTCAGAAATTCAAAGAGTTGAAGAATTTAAGGTTGGTGATTGGGTACATGTTCGCTCTTCTTTGACAGCCACAAAATATGGGCTTGGAGCTGTCACTCCCGGGAGCATTGGGATAGTTGGCTGTATCAGACCTGACTATAGCCTGTTGTTGGAATTCTGCTATTTGTCTAGCCTGTGGCTTTGTGAACCAGAGGAGGTTGAATCTGCTGTGCCTTTCCGGGTGAGGGAAATGTATTTGTTTGCAGTTTTTTTTTTTTTTTTTGTTGCCCTTTGTCACTTTTCCCATCTTCCCTTAGCATTTGTATCACATGTGTTTGCAGATTGGAGACAAGGTTTGTGTGAAGCGATCTGTTGCAGAACCCAGATTTGGTTGGGGTGGTGAGACACATCACAGTGTTGGAAGCATAATCGATATAGAGAATAATGGTCGTTTGATACTTGAAATACCCAATCGGCCTATACCATGGGAGGCAGATCCTTCAGACATGGAAAAGTTGGAGGATTTCAAGGTAATTCTTCATACTGAAGTCTGACTGGATGTTATTTGTACAAAATGAACATATGTGGATAGTGACTATTGCATGCAACATCTATTTTTTTCCTTGTTTTGAACACAAAATATTCCAGGTTGGTGACTGGGTCCGTATGAGAGCTTCAGTGCCCTCCCCTAAATATGGATGGGAGGATGTCACCCGGTTTAGTATTGGCATAATCCACAGCTTGGACGATGATGGTGACATGGGCATTGCATTCTGCTTCAGGAGCAAGTCTTTCCCTTGCTCTGTGACTGACGTGGAGAAGGTATTACCCTTTGAAGTGGGGCAAGAGATTCATGTGATGCCATCTGTGTCGCAGCCACAGCTTGGATGGTCAAATGAGACTCCTGCTACCTTTGGGAAAATTGCAAGAACAGATATGGATGGGACCCTGAATGTAAGCATCTTCATCTTATGATTCATATTGTTTTGGTTGGTGTGGGTGTGTGGATGGTTGGTAAATGTTTGGTTCGTAGTTGTCACCCACAATTTTGTTCTTTTGTTTTTGTTTTTTTTTTTTTTTTTTTGGGGGGGGGGGGGGGGGGGGGTAGATAAGGAACTCCTCCAGGGCCACTTCAAACCCACATTGCAAGATATACATGGATAGGTGCAACCACACAAGCTACAGCCTGCAATGGCTTGGTTATCCCGGTGGTTTAGTCATCTGGAAAGCCGAGTTTGAGTTCTGTGGTGCATAATCCATAAAGTGCAGATTGTTCCCCGTTGGTAGGATATTGATGATTTTGAGTGAACAAGTATAGTTCATGTGTTTTTTTTGCTTGGCAACACAGTGGCGGCTCTAAGAAGAGTGCATCGTTTGCAGATGAACACACTCAAATTAAAAAAATCAATGTCAAAAAAATCACTAGGCACTAGACGGAGGGAAGAGAGGCGCCTAGGCCGACTAGTCGGTGCCTAAAGATTACTCATTTTTTTCATTGTTTTGAAAATATTTCTCCTCTCCCTTAAAGTTTGAGTAAGAAATGACATAATACTTCAAAGAAATGAAATAAGGCTAAAGTAATAATTAATAACTAAAAAGCAAGTATTAACAAATAACTAGTAAAAAACAAAGTTCACAACCAAATAAAATTAGGCAACTCACACGTAAAATTCCAAAATTTGTTGAAAATAATACTCATTTAACACCATTTTCTTAATAAAAAAATTACTAATTCAACCCACCGATTATTAGGAGTAGCTGATTAGTTGTCGCCTAATCGCCAACTAATGTCAGAACGTCTAATGTATGCCTAAAACATGAAGCAGTGGTGATGGTCTCCCACCTACTAGTGCCTAGGCAACCACAGGTCCAACTTTTAGAACACTGAAGTTACAAGTAGAAAAAGACTATATAGTAGTTTTAGATGTGGGTTAACATATATTTTGCTACCCGAAAAGAATAACGAGCACTCTAATATCTTGGTTTTTGAGCTAAAAAATTGTTGGTATTTGAAACTACTTTATTATTCTATACAAGAACCTAACTTGCACCCTATCCATCGCATAGTTTTATAATCCTTGTACCATATTTATTTATTGGGTCATCTAAAATTTACTCACTATAATCCACTCGGCCTACTATCTTAGAACGTAACGCTTTTCTTTTGCCCTTTTCCACCGTGGAAAGAGTTATTATGCATAAAGTGTTATTAGTAAGGTTCGTTTTGTAGTTTAGTCTCTTGTAGTATCATCTCTTATTGTATTAATAAGATTGTGTTAGGGTTAAGTAAGAATACCTAAACACCTTTTTCTTTTGTTACATAGTATCAGGACATACATAAACAAAACACTAATTTTGATAGCCACCCACCGGCGCCCTCCACTCACCGCCTGTTTGTTGATCGGTGGCATCCTTTGCCTCTTGCGATAATCGTTTGAACTTGATCTCATCAATCTCGTATAGACACGTCTCGATCTGATCCAGTTCGATTTCAACCCTATTGGATCTCGACCCATCTCAATCGCCCTGTCAATCGAACTCTTAGGTAACAACTTTGTCACAGTCAATCATGTAGAGAGCCACATCGACCTTTTAAGTTTAATATCCTTTGCTTTGTCGTATCAGTCAACTTCTTTGTTTTGAATCCATCCTCTGTTGGTTCAGTTAGTGTTTCGAATTCATAGTGATTGGCGATAATTTCTTGGCTTCGGAATCCATCTCCGTTGCCATTCTATTTTTGCTTTTTGGTTTTTGATATTGTTGGATTTCTAGTTATAATGATTTTGTTGGGTTTCTGGAAAAAAGTTGTCCCGACAAGTAGGATTTTGTTGGTGGTTATAATGATCTTCCCCATGGTTCATAACACACACACTAGTTAGCATGTAGTAGTTGTTGGTTGGTTGATTGTTACATGATTAGTTGTTAGTTAGTTGTGGTATACATTTGGTTGTTGAGTTCTTGCTTCTTATTATTTATTGCATTTATCATGGCTTCAAGTTTTGTTTCAACTTCTCTTTGGTCTCATGAGATTTTATCTATCCCCTTCACAATAGTAATCTGCGTAGGACTTATGATCTTCATTAGACTTATTTCTCCTTCTCATTGGGTGATTTATCCCTCGAGGCTCGAGGATTATTAGCTTAGTTCTGTGGTATTTGCGAGAAACTTAATGTCTATCAATTGCTTTCTGCCGAGATTCAAATTATGGAGCGCCATGGTGAGGTTTAGCCATCTTCGTCGTGCTTCTGTCTCTGACACTGTTTTTGCTTCTAGTGTTCCGCCTAATTGCTCTACTTTAGCTACTACTGTCTATGGTGTTTATTTGTCTAGTGGTTTTAGTCGTGCTAGTTGTTAGTCAAGGGGAGTAAGCCGAGTTAACTTTGGTCATGGTGGTCATGGTTTAGGTTGAGATTTTGGTCGAGGAGGTCGTGCATCAAGGGGTAGGGTCGTCGCTGTGGGACTCGCCATTGCACTCATTGCAGTGGTGATAACCATACTATTGGGATCTTCATGGTCGCCTATCTACACACGAGGTTATAGCTTTGGAGGATGATAACCACTGGCTCTCCAGTTCTTTAGTTTTAGGATCCTGTGTGGTAACTATGAGTATCATCTCCTTGTTTTCATTTAGCTACCTCAGATGCACTCATCTTTTACTATTAAGTTTGCTTAGAAAGGTCAAACTTTTGCATGTCTTGCTACTCCCACACTTTGGGTTATTGATTCTGGTACTCTGACCATGTGGCAGGTGTCTACTATTTTGTTTGGTTGCCATACTCTTGGCTACCCTTCTCTTATCACCTTTGCTATTGGCTCCACTTGTAATGTTGTTGGTTTGGGTTCCGTCTCTTAATTTTATTAGTTTTATTATATTCTATTTTACATGTCTCTCGTTTTTCCTTTAGTCTTATGTTTGTTCGTAACATTTCCATAACCTTCAATTGCTCAGTCACCTTTGTTGCCTGATTATTGTGTCTTTCGTGATCTCAAGACGGGGAGAAAGATTGGTGACGGTGCTAAGCATGACGGTCTCTATTACTTTGGTGATGACAACAATACATGCTTGGATGTTCTTTAGTCCTTTGTTATATCCTACCATAACCATTGCTTGCTTGGTCACAGCTCTATAAAATTTTTGGTCTTATCTTGTGGTCAAATTGAGGTTCTTCCTTTTGAAGTGTGTGAGTTCAGTAAACATCATCATCTCCCCTTTTTTCCTAGATTTGAGAGTCGTGTGTCAAACACATTTCATTTAGTTAATTCTGATATTTTGGGTCCCATGCATGTTCCATCATGCTTTGGTTTTCAGTATTTTGTTATTTTTGTAGACGTTCTAGTGTACTCCATTTTTAAATCCTTTTATATGGAAATAAACAATTCAATTTGTTGCTCCTTTTCATATCTTTTTTTTCTATTAATGTTTGAGAATATTTTCATGATGCTTATCCATGTTTTTTGATGCCCATTGTATTATTCGTTGGTCCTTGCGCTCAAACTCCACAACAAAATGGAGTTATAGAACACAAGTTGCGCCACTTACTAGAGGCCGCACGAGCATTGTTATGTCAAATGCAAGTGCCCAAATCTTTTTGGAGCGATGTTCTTACTATTGGTTACCTTGTCAACTGAATGGCCTCTATAGTCTTAGATGATTTGATATCTTATAGCGTGATTTGTCCTGACGGTCCCCTTCACTCTTTACTAGTTAAATATTTGGGTGCTCATGTTATGTCCGCGCTTTTCATTCGGGTCGAGACAGACTCAGCCCTCGGTCATTCAAATGTGTGTTTCTTGAGTATTATCGCACCCAACAACACCCCCCCCTCTGCGCGCGCGCGGTTCTCTCTTGTCCCATGCTACCTTTGCACGTTTATGTGCTTGTTCCACCTCCGCCTTCTTTTCCGTGATCTACCTGCCTCGCATGACTCTCTTCGTATTGCCCATACTCGTACTTGTACTTTTCATTCTATTATATTTAGTATGATCACGTCTCTCTTGCTTCATGCGTTTATTGCTTCTGTTTCTTTTGTCTTTGTTCTTAACGCTATTCAAGAGGCTTTGTCCATGTCTTAGTGGTGAACAACTATGGGTGATGAGATGTCTACTCTACATCACTATGGTACTTAGGAGTTGGTGCCCTTCCGTGTGATAAAACCATGGTCGGTGTCGCTGGGTGCTCATTGTCAAATATCATCCGGATGGGTCAGTTGAGTAGTACAAAGCCCGCCTTGTTGCCAAGGACGATACTCGGACTTATGGCATTGACTATTTTCCCATGTTGCTAAGGTTGGGTCTGTTCGCATCCTTATTGGTCTTGCGGCCAACCTCATTTGGCCCTCGTTCCAACTCGATGTCAAAATTGTTTTTTTGCGTGGTGATTTGGCTGAGGAAGTCTACATGGAGCAATTACATGGTTTTGTTGTCAAGGGGGAGCATACTCAGTTGTGCCTTCTTTACAAAGTACTTTCTGGGCTCAAACAACCACCTATAGCTTGATTTGGCAAGTCAGGTGATGTCTTATAGATTGACATGCGTAGTTGTCAATTAGATCATTCTGTCTTTCCTCATATCTAATCGAGAAAAAATATTGCTTATTGTTTTGTGGATGACATCATACAGGTGATGATCAACAAGGCATTACCAAACTAAAAGAGTTCCTACAAAAGTAGTTTCATGCCAAGAATTTGGACAGAGTGCAAAACATTTTAGGTATTGAGGTGGCATGATCAAATGATGTAATTAGTTTGTCTTAGCATAAGTATGTTCTGGATAGTTTAGAGGAGACAATTTTATTGGGATTGAGACGTATGGATCTCAATGACAAACTATGGGTTGATCAAGGGAAGTTGCTTCTTAATCTTGATTAGTATCTTTGATTGGGTGGTAAGCTAAATGATCTTATCGTCACGTGCCCTGGAGTTGCTTTTTGCACCTCGACTCCGTCATTGAGAAGTTTTTCGTATTGAAGTATCTTAAGGCTCATCTGTGATGTAGTTTGTTTTTTCGAGCTAGTAGTCGCAAAGGTTTAAAGCAGAAGCAGAGTATCGTGCCATGACACACACTACGTGTGAGATTACTTGAGTGCGGTTCTTCCTTGAAGAGATAGGCTTCGAGGTACATTTACCCAAATGAATATGCATTATTATAATCAAACAGCAATTCACATTGCATCTATTCTGGTCTTCCATGGTGATCAATTACTACTTTTTTCGAGAAAAGGTGAAGAGTCGTGTGGTTGCTACTCCTTTGGTATGTACAAGCTCTCAACTAGCTAATATCTTCACCAAGTTATTATGCAAGCCACGTTTAAAATTATTATGTAACAAGTTGGGTCTTTGTGATATTTATGTTCCAGATTAAGAGGAAGTGTTACAAGAGGTATTATGTATGAAGTGTTATTACTGAGGGGCACTAAATGGGAGACCAATGAAATGATCCTTGTTCCCATAGAAAGAACAAATGACGTTTATAATGAGCAACTATGAAATATTTTCAAAATTTGAAAACTTGCGAGCTTAATCTAAAGTTTATGTGTTTGCAAGGTGTCGTCAATGAATACCTTGACCAAAAATTTTGAGCCGCCACTGAAAACACAGATATAGATAGGGGACATGGATGCGACAAGAAATTGGATCATACACACATTAGGAACATATTGAATGGTAAAGAAATACACATTACATGCATGTATCACAAACTAAAAAAAAAATGTTATTTCTATCAAATCATTGGGAAAAACGTCAAATCATTTATTATTTAAGAACTCGTCATTGTTAATGATACTTTTTTGCTTCCAAACATTTTAAGATTGCATTCTAAACTCCTAACGTTGCCCTAGTATGTCATAGCATGTCCCCAAGGTGTTATCATCTGCCTCATCGTGTGATAAAAACAGATCCGGCAAACTTCACTTGCACACCTTGTGGTTGGTCGATGTGCGGTTACGCCACCTAAAATTCATTAATTCGCACATAACTCCAAGTAGTTCATGGAATAAAGTGCACCATCACAAATTCTGTCCAAACTAACAGAACTTGCAACTCAAATGCGAGTGTTGTGAGTAGGCTGTGTTTTTAAGAGGAAAATATCCACATTACCTCTACAAATTACACACGATACCATTCACCTTCTTCTTTTCACTCTCTACGGTTTCCTTGCTCATCCATAGCAGCAGTGGCAGGCCAGCTCTGGATTTCACAAATGTAAGGCCAAATATTTCTGTTTTTTCTGTCTTTATGGCTACAATTGATGATTAGGGCTTGAAAGGAGATATTTGTTGCGCTATATTTATGATAATTCTCAACGGGGTTTGTGATAAATATTTGGGTTTACTGATATTCCTGTAATTCCTCCTATCAATGAGTCTACTGATTACTTGCTTCCTAAATTAGAAATGTGTTACATTTTGTACCTTATTGTAACTAACAAATCTATGTTATCAATTATCAAATGTACAGATTTTTTTTCTTTCCATCTTTCTTTCATCCTATTTTTCCCTTGATTTTGGGTAACTGAAACAGTGGGCGGTGTGTTTGTGTGTGTGTGTATATATAGGTATATGTATATATACACATATATTTATGTATATGTATATAACTGGTGAAATACATGTGTATATATTATCTGAAGAAGATGGGTAACAAGGTAAATTTATAAGTATTGTTAACGTCATAAGCTGTCATTAGTCCAGAAAGTGCAAGCAGGTCAGAGGTTGTAGCAACACATCGATTGAACCACAGGGGGCGTAACTAAAGTTTGCTGCAAAATTTGATAAGCAATTTGACACATTTGAGTCTCACATGTGTCCATGCCTAACACATGTTGGATATGGATACGTGAGGTCGGTAGACATTGTGAAAGTAATTTTGTATTTAGTATCGTATTTATCTTTTCGTCAATGTGCTATTTATCATTTACTCGTTTTATCTTTTTTGTTAGTTTAATCTTTATCTTTTAGGTTTGTAGTCTATATAATATAGGTTGTATCAAATTTATTCAATCAATAAATACGAAAGAGAAATAGTCTTTTGTCTAGTTTCACGGTATCAAAGCCAGTGTGGGTTCTTGCATCGTGAAAACCCTTCAACCCTATGTTTCACATTACCCCTTCTCAGACCGTATCTCGTGTCTCTCTCGTTGTATCTCTCTACTAGAAAGTATCTGTATCGTATCTATCTTCACTGACAACCATCAGGTCTCGCCAGACTCAGGCGACATCTCACTGAACCTTGCTGGACATTCCTCTGGTTAATCGCTGAATGGCGTTGGTCTTTCTTGCAAACTTGCTCTAGTCTCGACCTATCGTTCTTTCTTCTGTTTGTGTGCGC